>SRHC01003307.1:7089-157978 GCA_004794325.1 Pomacea maculata | reverse complement strand
CCCCCACCTCCTTCAGCACCCACGAGAAAGGAAGCGGACGAGTTCAAAGATAATCGCTGACATGTCGAGGGTCACGGGGTCTCGAGTGCATGTGCACCGATGGCGACAAGTGTTATGGCAGTTTATGACTGTGGTTGTGGCGCCGGGTTATGTTCACGAGTTCAGCGTGAACTTTGTACGTTCTCTTTTATTATCTCGTCTCTATTAGTTTTACACTGAGACTGCGGTGTAAACTATTATACACATTCTAGATTCACAATAATATTAGTGTCTGTAATAATATTTACTCCCTGGGCCATTTAACGTGGTATTTAATTGGGATTTTGATGGAGATGTGTAAAACCGACTGTCAACAGTGTTAATCATACCAGACTCTTTGTGCTATTAATATTTCATTATCGTCTATTAGTGTGCATCACTGAGAAGTACTTTACAGGAGTGACTCTTAGTTCCGTGTACTATACCGGGAACAAGTTCAGTCCTTGTTCCTTGGTTCCTCTTTGCCTTTTCTGTATTTGGGTTTTATTCATCATTGGTGCTGTTGTTTATTCTTCCGTCATTTATGTGTTGTTTGCTTGTTCCTCTGTCCCTCGTGTGTAGCCCATGTTTTGCTTTTGCTCTTAAGCGCTAAAAGCATGCTCCTTAGGAGTGTGAGTATGAGCTATATTATTATTATTATTATTATTATTATTATTATTATTATTATTATTATTATTATTATTATTATCGCTTTACCTCACCATCAAAGGTATGCTCAAAGCGCTGTAGAAAAAGAAAACACACAGGTGATTCTAAGTCCTATTACTGTAGCAAAACTCTTGAAAGTATAGGAAATTTTTAATTTAAACACATTAAATTATACAAGGCAGTACTCTCAAACATATGCATAAATATTAAAAAAATTAATTACTGGTTCTATGTTTTTCATTATTATTACAGCTTGCACTTGAAATGCGTTTCTGGCCTCTCCTGTATCCTTTCATATCACTAAACTAAAATATAACTGGCTAAACTATTTTATTGATCTTTGTCTTCTGTCCTCTTCTTATACAATATTGTAATAATTATGAAGAGAATAGGGTAGGTAAGTGTATTAGCTTCAGATAACACCATAGCTCTTCCATCTCTAGTTAAAGTTAAAAACTATTTTAGGTTTTCAGTCCGGTGGATTCATGGCTGGGCGAGAGGGATAAATTATTATGTTCCTTTATGAAAGTTTGTGTGTCCGAGCACCGACACCAGGCAGACTTGTGATCAACCTGCAAGACCTTCCGCAGCATCTCACTTAGTTCTTTTCGGTTTCTGTTGAGTACAGCAGCCTCTTCATCACTCTCTGATTTTACATGTACAAATCACCTAACCCACTTTCATGGAGAAGTGGATTTTTTCTTTGTTGTTCCCCGTCGCCTGTGAAAGTGAAGCAGGACAAAGATGTTGACTTTCCTTGTTCTTTTTGAGAACCAGGCCATCCTCAGTTTTAATTGTTTCTGGACTTCGGTGTGATGTTTCCTCTTACTTGTTCTCTCACTCTGTGTGTGTGTTTCGGTATGTACGATAAAGAAAAAGAAGAAGAGAGTGGACCAGTTATACACAATAAATCATAAGACTGATAGTATATATATGTAGATGTGTATACGCTTTCGATCCTTCGATGTCCTTTGAATGTTTCCCTTACTGTATCGTCGTCAAGAAATCATAAAGCAACTCTAATTCAATACGAAAGCAGCAGTACATTTTCGTCCAAACACTATATAGTATACAGTACTATATAACATATAGCATATAGTACAGACACTATTTACCTGCCAAGCGACAAAGGCGGCTCCCAGGGACCACTGGCAGAGCGGAAGTGCCTGACTAGTCTGCGAGAGAAGACTGCGAGCCTGAGAGAATAGGAGTTCTGGGAGGCATTATCGTGCACGTCACAAACATAATGCCCCCGGAAGTTCTAAACAACCAGGCTTACGACAACACCAAGATTGTTCTAAACAACGACGACGACTACAACACTTGTAGAATGTGCTAACTAACCAGGATTACTGCGACACTTGCTAAATGTTTTCAACCATCAGGTTTAAGACAACAATTGTTGACTGCAATAAGCAGCTAGGCTCACGACAACACCTGCTAGGTGTTCAAAACTTAACGGCGGCGCGTGCTGACTGATTGTTCATCGTCAGATGAAAGTTATTTCGTTCTCTGTCTGGATGACCGGCTACTGGAGCTGTGCAGCTTTCCGATGAATTAAATATCCAAACGACATTAAAGCCAAAGGAGACGATTAAGGTGATGGGGAGGACGAGGATGTCTGAAACGTGCTTTCTTCTATGCACGTTATGATGGAGAAGAAAGGAAGGAAGGAACGGGAGGAAGGAGAAGATGCTGAAACAGAGCTACACATACATTTCACCCACCCCACTCTCACCAAGGATGCTTATTCGTGTAGCGGAAGCTTTAGTAAATAATTTGTTTCGTTTCCTGCTTGTATATGTCCCTTCCGGAAATATTGAAGATTTTTTTAGCCTGTTCTCTGTTTCTCTTTCGCCATTTTGTTTCCCCAAAGGCGCCTGACTGACTGACTTTTATGCTGACAAACTCAAGATACAAAGTGGCATCATTTTCCATCTACCCATGTATACATACCTCCACGCACCCGAGTACTTAAACTGCTAACAGAATCCATAATATGTGACTTTAGCAATATTTCGTTTACCTTTTGCTATAAGTCAGCAGTCATCAGAGGAGTTCCTCTTCCAAATAAATTACTAAGTAAAAGCAATAAACACAGACCCAAAACAAATGTTTTCTTCACGTTAAAAACAAATGTGTAATCTTTCAAGCTTTTCTTCTCTTACTTCATCCCTCTCTCCATTCCACCAAGCCCGTAATCGTTTTCCTGACCGCTTTTATTCCACACTCTAAGCAGACTTGTCTACCCGTGTTTTTTTCAGTTCTGGAAACTTCGCTATATCCATACAGCTTTAAGTTTCTTTCTTAGTTGATAACTTTTAAAACTCATTTCTTAATTTTCCACCGATCGCATGCATCTCCAATGGCAAAGCTCTCACCGGGAAGAAAACAAAACAAAAACAAAAATCTGCACGTCTTGTCATTTATACCTATTCTTGTCAAAAAAAAAAATTAAGCAAAATGTCAGAAATTCTCTTGATATTGCATGTACAGTGTACTTGCGACTTGTCCTCTGTAGACTGGGAAGGTTCTGCTCAAAACCGTTGGTTTACTTTCTCGACGGACAGGCTTGTACCATTTTTTCTTTCTTCTTTCGTTCTTCTGTTTTGCTTCTGTGCAAAAGCACTTTTGGCATTTAGCGGGTCTTGTGTCGAATTTTCCGACGGAGGCAGCAAATCTATACATGCCAGTGAAACCAGCTGCCACGAGCGAAGAACTTGGACTACCTGGCAGAGTCTCTCACAATATCAATGATAATAATACACTTGCTTTCTTATCCACACGGAGTGTAACACACGTTTCACGCAGTCCAGCCATCGACCACGTTCTACCTCAGGCTGCGCATGCGCAGAATATAAAGCAACACCGCCGGCATGATTTATTTGGATTGTTGGATTGTTACATTGACTTCCGATCGATCGACTGCCAAGAGTGCGGCCATGTTTGCATATCGTCTGCTGGAGGTTCTGAGGAAAATGTAGTCAGACTTCCTGCTGCGTTCCGTGAACGGAAAGATTTTCTATCCAAAGTTGTGGGTAGCCGGGGTTCCAGACCTTCTCGTCTGTTTACATCCTGCTTTGCTGACTGCCTCCAGGTGGCGTGCGTGTGCCAGTTTTTTAAGAAATTAATAATCTGTACTTCCACCTCAGGATCGCATGCCGTAGTTTTTCCCTCGTGCACGCAGCAGTTATTCGGGTGTCTGACATCAGGGAAGGTTAGAGCGGCGGATGGGGTAGGGAGGGGAACTGGGCTCCGACGTGGGGTAGGCACCGTGGACCACTTACATTGATTGTCTCTGAGGTCCTCTTTGCTTCTACCACTACGGTTGCTTCAGGTGATTGGGAACCTGTAGTTAGGTTTGGGTACAGAAGGTAAGATTTCTTCATTGTCCGTTGATATGTTGCCTTTGTCATTGTTGTGTTGGAGGTCTTGTCGGTGGTGGCTGCTGCCACAGTTACTGGTAATAAAAGTCTTGTGAGGTCAGTAATCTTACAGAGTCAAACTAAGTAACGAGTGAAGAATAACAACCGTACACTAAACCGGTAACAATAATGTAGCTGAACATGTAACTGCGAATATCTACATACGGGGATTGTAAGGTGGGGCAGGGAGGAGAGGGAGGTAGCTGTCGACAGTGCACAAAATGTGGCTGATTCTTCAGGTGAAACTCTAGTGGACGATAGTCGAAATACCTTAAAAGGGGTTAACATTCGCTCTTGTTCAGCCAGCCGTGAATTAGAATGAAATGACACACCAGTCAACTGCCAAGGTCTCGACTGGGCTTTGAATCCGTGCGTGCGTGTCCTGAATGACAGACACGTCTGCAAGGCGAAACAAGGTAAAACTGTACGATAGCCAGCGGCGCAGATACAAGTTCGTGCACGAAGACCCCGGCGGGAAGAACGACAAACATTTCTGAACCCCATTCCCCATTCCCCATCCCCGCTCCTAACCCCCCTAAAGACGCATGACCCCAGTCAGCTACCCCGGGTAGACTGTTTGCTGGACGCCCTTTTCGTCAAATCCAGGAGGGACACGAGAGAGAGAGAGAGAATGAGTAACAAACATTCGTTAAAACGAAAAAAAAAAAAAAAAAAACTCCAACAGGAAGACGATCATAGAAATACTTCGAACACCAAGGAAAACAATGATCGAGTGATTACGACCGGTTAGCGATGTTTACAAAATGGCAGTCGGGGTGAGGGGAGTGCGAGAAAGCGTGAGATAGCTTTGACTGTACTTTCTTATTTTAACCCAATCGTAATGGGAATCGTTATTACACTCACAATCACGACTGCAGTTTTCAAGAAGCGTATACTTGATATGCCTTTGTGAGGGTGTCATTAAATTTTCTCTTGGCTTACACCCGATGCTTCGCTCAGGCAACCGTTACAAGTTTTATGGCCTGAAGGGACATGTGGGTGGTGTACTTGCAGGCACGCCTGTTGGTGGTTGTGTCTGTCTGTCTGTCTGTCTGTCTGTCTGTCTGTCTGTCTGTCTGTCTGTCTGTCTGTCTGTCTGTCTGTCTGTCTGTCTGTCTGTCTGTCTGTCTGTCTGTCTGTGTGAGTGAGTGTAGGGGTAGAGTTGTTCCCTGAGATAGGCTATGGCCTGTGGGATCTACCCAGGGTCTCCAATGTTGACTTACCGATCCTGTTATCGACTTCCGCGTTACCCCGAACACCCTAGCGACCTGCTTTCACTGGCCAATCAAATCAAGCGCCAGTAAAGGGTGGTTTCCCTTTTTTATACTTCTGCTGTCTCGACAGCAGTGGCCAGGGTGGAGTCAGTCAAATAAACAATAAAAATTTGTGACCGTTTAGCAATGATTCATGATTTACAAACGAATTTTGACCAGGGAGTTATCTGCGCCAGAAATTATACCGGGGTCTAGACGTACAGACCGGTGCGTCATATATTTTCCGACAACATTGTTTATAATAGTTTAGTGGACTTTCATATTTTTATGCTCTTGAAGCATTTCTTTAGAAGTGGGAGGAGGAGAGGCGTAGGATTTGTCGATAGCCAAAAGGTGATCGGTTGGTTGGTTTATTCGATTATAGTGTAGAAAAGATATCACACTCAGTTGGAGACGGTGATGACACAGCAGAAAAGGGATAGAATCTCCAGAAAAGCCATAAATAATAGTCAACCATGTTAGTGTTGCAACAACGGGGTTGCCCCGTTTGAACCCACTAACTTGTAACCTCCCTTCTGTGGTGACAGTTGAACAGTTCCCCCACGGCTCTGTTGAACGCTCCTTTATTCTAAACTCTAAAGAATTTTTTTTCTCTATTTACACATTTATGTCTTTTTGTCCAAGTCTTCCTCGCGATTGCTTTCAATGTGTCGCACAAGATCTGCATTGGTGACACCAGACACCAGTTTTCACAGGCGCGGTTCTCGATCTCCTTCGTTCACAAAGAATTACAGAGAAAAAAATCACGCGATCTCCCTCCTTGATTCTCACACGCAGGGATCGTCACTCACGTGACTTGCAACAGACTTAACAAGTGAATAGCAGCTGGAGGACATGAACGGAGGACATGAATATGAACAAACACTCACATGGCATCGCGAACGAGACAACACGAGATAAGGCGAGATCTGCACGTGAGATGCACCTTCATGTTTTAAATATCGTTTTCGTTTTTGTTTTTTTTTGTTTTTTGTTTTTTGTTTTTTTTTGTTTGTTTGTTTGGTTGGTTGGTTGGTTGGTTGGTTGGTTGGTTGGTTGGTTGGTTGGTTGGTTGGTTGGTTGGTTGGTTGGTTGGTTGGTTGGTTGGTTGGTTGGTTGGTTGGTTGGGGTTTTGTTGTTGTTGTTGTTTTTTTCTCTGCCGAAAGAATTAGTCGGGCCGGAGCATGCTCTTCAAGGGTTGCACAGCAACTTTTCCAGCAGAGAGGCCATAAACCTGCGAGAAAAAAGAGAAAAAAACCTGCGATCGAGCAAAGTTTGTGGCTTTGCACTCACGCGTCCATCGGGGTTGTCTTACGGGCATGACCTTTTGCGTGTGTGTGCTTGCTACAGCCGGCAGGCAAAAATATCATCTCTTACAAATAATTCTGTTGTCATTGCATACTACATAGACCATCACTGATAATATACGTTATTAGTGATAATACTCCGAGTTTGTAATGTTCGGAGTTAGGCTGTATTTGGGATCAGTACCCGGAAAGAGGGCGTGATGAGAAATAAAATACTGAATGAACTCAAACGGAATTGAGAACTTGACAGAAAGTATTATGTAACTGTGTATGCTGTTATTATTATGTATGTCTTTTTGTATGTATGTTGATGAGTATGCTTAATATATATGTATGTTTCAACTTATATAATTATGTATACCTGCGCACATGCGAGAGGATTTTTTTTAAATATTAAAGAAATTTATCTACCCGCCCACTGAGTCACACAAAGTCATATTCACAAATTCATGCAATCCTTCAACTAAGAAGCTTTTTTTTTCTTCTACTTGTCGAGAACATCAGATTTAGAAATCATGTTTGGATGTGGTTATACACTGTATTAAAAGTTAACACGAGAATTAAATGTGTTTCTCATGATTGTGGTTATAGCGGACAGCAGCGAGAACACAAGTTTGTATTTAGGTCGTTCTGCAGGTGTTTGTTTAAGACCCAATTAAAAAAAAAAAAACTCCGGAAACTCACTTATGTGGCAAAGTAATGACAACAGCTTTAGCATGTGTGTAACTTGGATTTTGTTTCACGCTTGACTCGGGCAAACCTTTAAACGTCCGGCAGTCAATACATGATGTCAGAGAAATGTCCAGAACTAAGAGCCACTCAGTCTAATGACGAATGCCAACAATCCACGAATATCTAAATAATTGTTCATATCAGTGCTGAATAGTGACAGTAAGCCGGAGTAATTTTAGAAATCCTCAGACTATTTTCGTATTTATATCGTATATCGTTTCTGGGAAATGACTGACATAGAGGACAACTTTCAGTTACAAAGTTAGTGCCATCTGGTGAGAAACCGAAGAAGACACTGACTAGACTTTATATATATATAAACACTCTAGGTCACGGTGACTTGCTCTTAAAGGTTGACAGATTACATTTTGAGTGATATGTCTTTTTTTTTCCCCTGCCGTGTCGGTGTGGGCTTTGCTCATTGACGGCCCCCTCCTTCCTTTGCCCTTTTCACACCACTCCCATCCACCACCCATCCAGCCATCGACCCAGCGAGCTCGCGAGCACCGCTACCTGTTGTACCTGTGTTGTCGGGTGTTACGACGACGGCCGCTGCTCCAACATTGGGACACAAGTCTCGCGACATACCCCGTTGACTTCTGGTCCTCTGACAGTTGCCTCGCCGCCGTGGTCTTGTTTGAGTTGTTGGCACCAACTACCTCCTCTACTCCTTCCGTCTTCCCTTGGCGCAAGAACCGTATTATGAAGAGGTCAGTCGTTGCCCAGGGAGCAACATGAAGGACCGCCTTCTTTCCGATGTTATGAAATGGTTTACGGACCCTGAAGATGAAGCTTAACCCCAGGGGTTGTTGTTTTAAAGCGGTGTGAAAGATGCCCAGAGATAAAGAAATCCGTGAATTGCATTGTTACTACGAAAACAATACTCTTTTCCCTAAATTTCCTGATTTTACCTTGGGCAAACGACTTACTCTTGCTTCATAATTATCAATTACCATAATTGTAGATTACCCCCAACCTGATTTTCCCGGGTCTGGGAAGATTATCCCCTTATAGCTCATATTATTCTCTTCAGATGGTGTTCAAGAATTTTTAAGTCAATATTATTTATGGGAGGGCGTGTAAATAGGAGTGGCAAATATTCAGTTGCAGAACAAGTGTTGGTAGGTTCATTTAGGATAATTAAAGCAAAGCAGCAGCTGAACAAAAATGCATCTGGCCTCAGGTCGCAGCTGACAGAGGAAATGTATGCATGCGCATAAACGCACGTCCAGGTTATCATATTTTGGCCTTGTTTAATAATAATAAAATAAAAATCAGATGATGATAATAAATGAGAAATTTATACAAGGCGTGAAAGGAACATGCTCTCAGCGCTGGAGAAAGCAAGACATATTTTAGCACACAAAGGAACGAATGGACAAACAAGACGGACAAAGATATAAAAGATAACACGAGACGCAAAGAGGACTGGGGGCAACAGACCGTGAAGACTGTGTTACATTAACATACAGACGCTCTTGTTATGAAGGGAGATAAGTAGTTTTCCCAGGGCAAAATGGAGAAGTCAAGAAAATGCTTGTTTTGGCGTTTAAAATCCCATGCCCAAACCCCGAGGATAATATTTAATGTTTCGTTACCACCAGGCATCCTTGTTACCCGCTTTATATTTACAACTCCAGGGATAAACCAATCTGTAGGGTCTAGACACCCTTTATAACCTTGCAAACCAGAGGCTTGTCCTGTGGTTCTCCATGTTACCCTCGGGCAATGCCATGCCCTCGCTTCATAACTTCTGCCCCAGAGAGAGACAAGATGGCGGACGTCATTAAACGTCAGTGAAATGAGAGAAAGGGTTATAGATGGACGAACATTATGTGGACTGTTGTTAGGAGTAAACCTCATGAAAGAAGTGTGTTTGTAGTGTATATTTAAAGGCTTTGGTGGTGGTTATGGAAGGAGAGAAAGAGAGAGTTCCTCTGTTTTGTTGCACGAGCTACAGTAGCAAGACAATATTTATATTGCCCCTCCCCTACCCCAACACACACACACACACACAAACACACAAAGACGCTCATGCATGTGCAGATGTGCGTTTGCACAAATAAAAGGAAGCGAAGGTGAAAACAATAATTAAGATGTCTATTTGATAACAGGTACGTTGCTTTTACTGAACATTTCTCGGAAATTATACAACTCCACTCCTAGAGCTCCACAGTCAGGTCCTGAAATTCGACCCTGATTTATTTTTAACGCATACCACAAACGTGCACATATTGTACTTCCACGCTGAATATATATAATTATATACTTTTCAGATGTAAATTGTGTCTCGTTTTTCAAAAATCCTAGTCACGCCGACCTCGATCTTTTGTGCGTCTGCAGAATCGCTCTTTGCATAGACAAGTAGTACATGACAGAACTTGTGTAATTTAATCATCCCAAACAAGGTTAAACTACAACCCCGGAGGTAATGGCCCGTGTCTTCTAAGAGTTGACCTAACCTAGATTTTTTTTTCTCGGCACGATTTGCTTTGTATATGTAAGTGCTAGCTAGGTAGCCCCAGTGTTCCTGCAGTGTCTAAGACATCTAGACATCCAAAACAGACACCAGCACCTATAACCCTTTCCTTGGCTCCCTCTTCCCAACACACCTTTACTCCCAGCAGTACCATAGGTGGGGTTGCTTTACTTGAAGTTTGTAAACGTGTTTGCTTGGGTCATCTTGTTTGCTGTTTCTACCACAAACACCTGTTAGCGCTGTGCTCTCTCTTTTGCTTGTGTGTTAATCGACCGCAGAGCATGCTGAACCCTGAGTGGGTGTTCCAGTTCACTCAAGCGGAGACAAAAATTAATCGAGACAAGGCTGAGTAAGTCACAGAAAATATAGTCCTTTTGTGACACACCACAACACGTATTAGCCTCGATTGCTTTTAGGGGCGATGAACAGAAAAAAGATGTTAACAGTTGGCTAGACTGCTTCTATGTTACCGGTATTTATAGTCCACCTTAGTCATCCAGACAACACCTTAGTCATCCAGACAACACCTTAGTCATCCAGACAACACCTTAGTCATCCAGACAACACAACACATTGTGCACCTGACCCCAGCTGTCCCCCTGACAAGACAAGAGTATTCATGCACTACAATGACTTCAACGTTTCGGCCTTGAGTTTTGTGAAAATGTCTTCCTCAAAAATGGCTTTAGTGACCTTTAATAGCATGTCGTGGAATGAGGTCGTGTGGGGAGCTTTGTCATCATAGGTACAGCATATAGTACTCGTCCCATAGACTATCATTTTTCTTTGATGGACGTATACCGGGCTCTGAGCTGCCTTCCTTTACACATCAGGCAACCGCCGTCTATCTCTGCTTTCAAATTATTAGTCAAGACACTTCGTTCGTCCATTGTTTTTTTTTTTTTTTTTTTTTTTTCATTAACCCTCGTCGGTTAGCGATTGATTCTCCCTTTCAGGCGCTAAAAGATTGACCGATACATTAAATGAGAGTATTTTTAAAGTAAAGGTGAAAGGTTAGGTTAGATCGTGATTAGGCTTGTTGTTATGGTGACTATGGCCGCTGGCACCAGTGCCACGAAGTTGGCGTGTAGCTGTTAGCTCTGTTCGGCACGAGGCAAGGGGCAGTAAGCAGTGCTAGACATTCAAAGGGAGGTAATTGCGACTGGACACATAGGTGCACCAGCAACAGAAGATTTCTTTCTTCTTTCTTCCCTGCCGTAATTTCCTATAACAGATTAGTGAGTGCACTGTTTTATTTCTCCTTGGTACGTTAGGGATCAAGTCGGTGGACAGACCACACAAAGAAGGGGAGGAGTAGGTAACTCATTCTTACACAAGAAGTGAGAAGAGCTCTCGAAACAAATCACAATTATTTCGCGAAACCGGCGTCATCTGGTTCTTACTTCAAGGCCTTCAACGATGTCCTTCAGTTCATTTTCTTGCCCATACCTTCCCAACCGTAGAATAACCACTCCTTTGTCATCAGTATCAATAGCAATAAAAACTTTCTAATCAGCCATTTCGCTAAGTTCATGGCTAGAAGTAATTCTGCACCTTTCAAAATGCTTCCCCACCTTTTTCACCGCTTTTCTGAAGGCGGAGAGTCCTACTTCGAAGGTTACCTCGAGAATATTTTTTCTCTTTCTTTGAGATTATTTCCGCCTACAGTTCAACCCCTTTAAGATGTATTTTCTAAGGCAATTTTTTTCTTAAAAAGTGTTGAAAAGGACAACTTTGGTGTAACATGCTAGGTGAAGAAGCCGGCGAAGCATTGCTTTTTAACTTCCTGAGGCGGTTTTGTGTCATTCTCAAAAGGAAATGGGTGGGAGAGCATTATGTTTGGAATTTATAGAAGAATATCCGTGCATTGCAACTCGAGGGTGGGTGGCAAGTCGGTCTGAATGTCAAAGTCACCAGACGTTATGTTATCTTCAAAAATCATCGAAGAACAAGTAACATTTTCAGAGATGGTGATTAGTTACCTCGTGGAAAACGAAAGACAGCTTCCATCATGCGTAACGCTATGTAAAACCATTTACCGGATGTCATGCGAATGAAAGTGAAAATGAAAATGCGAACGACTTTGCTTGTGAAAAAGCTGGTTTATTTCAATAGGAAGCATTGCGGTTGAAAATACTTTTTTTTTTTCTTTATTACCACCTAGACTAGCAAAAATGAGCAACATCATTTGTCCGTTAGCGACGTCATCAACCTCGACAACTATTTATCGTTTTAAAAAAAGCTCCTGTCTTGTGTTGACATTTGTTGAATAAAAAATCCTGCATCATACCTTGCGCCAGTCACCATCTAGCTGCTAAAACTGTCATTTGTGACACCCATGACTAAACCTTTGTTAGAATACTCACTTTAATATCTTTAATTAACAACTTTCTTCTGATTAGCTATTAATCCCACTCAAAAAAATGGAAAACTACAGTCAGCTCACCAATCTAAAAAACCTGTCACTAAAATGTTGACTGGATTAATATGCAATCATTGGGCCGTGAAAGCAGAGGAACCAGTTGAAAAAAGTTTCTCACATATAGTCGCTACTTCCCCAAAGCCCTGCCATGAGAAATAACTGGGAAGCAACTAATTGTCATGTGAAAATGATCATTTCATGCAAAAGGAAGTGTTATTAGTTACTACTTCCTCGATGCCTTGGTCTAAGCTGCAGAGGAATTGGTACAATATAATACTTTGTTTTCCATCGGGAAGCTCCATTCATACATGCAATACAGAAGGCCGGTGTACGAGTCCTCAAACACGCAGGAAGAATTAGTTTTACTGCCGGCATCATCACTGTCGACAAATACATTTGTTTGGAATAATAATACTACTTTGTTGTTCATTGAAACAAAGCTGTTGTGATGGAAATTGCAAACTGTGTATGAAAAGATATTTGAACACAAAATAATATATGAGAACGACAACAAAATTTATAAGGATAAGCAATCAACTGGAAATTATTCTGTTTAGCTGTTGCTTGAAAATACTTCTCGTAATAAACAATTATTAGCATTATTAATTATTAAACAAAAATGACAAAACTATGCTTGTTTAAAATATTTTTTGTGAGCGCCAGTTGTTTGGAAGATGTTCTTACCACTGCCAGCTGATAGCTAATCATCCCCTTACTGTTGTTCAGGAAATATTCATTAGAAATTGTTTGAGAAATACTGTTAGACTAAATCATCGCTCAACGGACATCACGATTATGGGACAGCAGCCACGAGGCGCATGCATTTTTCAAACAGGCAGTCCATAGACAGACATTCTGGGACTGGAATCACAACCAAGTAGTCTCTCTTAGTCCCGACTGCTTTGCAGTGTTGTCTGGGTATGTATGGCACTTGCATTGCTAACGACAGTAGTTTCAAGCAGCCTATTGATTCCGAGCTGCCCTAGTTTCTGTAGTTCACCGCCATGTCGTCCCGCTCCACATGGTTCGTGTCCCTGGTTGCTCTGCCCCTGCACTTGTGCATTTACCAACGGACGCTGTAGTTTATCATTGATCGTAGGCTTTTCTTCCTTACGCGTCTCGCTAGGCACAGCAGTACATCATTTCAAAAAATGAACCTAGATGAAAAATGTTATAAAATTAAATAAAAATTCGGGCACACGGTCAACGTTCTTAGACAGAGAAGGGAATAGTTCATTGTGGCTTGTCAGGTCAATGTAACATGGTTACCTCGGCGGTTTGGGTAATGGAGGTTTCTTTCCTTTATTTTTTCACACACACACACATACGGTGCTCATCTCAGAAGCAGCAGGTACTCTGGAGATCCCAGCTTACGACTCACAAGCTAATTCAATTATAAAGGCAGGTGGTGAATACTGCCGGATGCCGTTTCCATGAAAATGCCTCTCGATTACTATTCACTCACGGTGGCCTTATTTTGTATTTTGCTTCATTTCGTGACAATAAAATCCACCCAGGTATCGAGAACCCAAAATTACTAGAGATCACGTTAGGCAAGTTGAGTGAAAGCAGCAGCCAAGCTCACAAACATTCCCACTTTCAGTCCATGGTATCAATATTTTATAACAAGCTGTCGTTCTATGGTTACTGCTTTCTTCTTAACTATTACAGGTTTTGTTCTTATACACTCTGTAAAATGAGCCAACTAAAAATAAGAAGTCTGCATTGACCTCCGGTCCATTCATTATCCACAGTCCTAGCATTCATAGTTGTGGACCTACTTAAGACGGGGGTCTCAAAAATTACAGGACACTTCTAGTCCATTGTTAACCCTGGGATGACCTTACCTTTGTTTCGTGACTATGCCCCAAGTAGGTTTTATTAAAAATTATCATGTATGCCTGCGAAAGAATGGCGAAAAAGAAACCTTGCAGATCTTGACTCTCTAGAATTATTTCCTTATAATCATGTCGGTAAACTCGAATCTCTCCCCTCCTCCCCCCAAGACTTGCCCAGCACAAACCTTTTTGTCACGTCTGTGCACAGATGATGCAGTTATCTATTATAGTGATCTTGTCCCAGGAAAGAAAACTTTTAAGTGGCATTTCCCACACTAACAGCCTGCACACTTGTATAGATGCTTTAAATATGTCCCCATTTCTATTTTTGAAAAATTAGTTCCTCGTTGCAGTGTCAAACAGCTGCATGATAGATGCCGTGACACAATGAAGGCCAGCTTCCTATCTGATATTAAAGCTGCTTCCTCTTTCATAGAGATGACAAGACTAGGACATTGTGAACTGGGCAGCCACTGGCCTCACCCAGCAAAACCAACCTCTTGTACTAAGTGGTGTTAACATCACATTAAGTGTTAGTTGTACACAATTTAAATATATCATGCATTCAAAGAATGTTCAACCTTGTTCTTGGGAGAAAAAAAATGAATCTTCTTATTCCTTTTCACCCCCAGTGGAGCATAGGGAAAAAAATTAATACGTTTATCTATTCAGCAACATATAACTTTTCAACAAGGAAATAGTCATATAGTGTACTTTCTGGCGAATTTTTTTTTTTAATGGGGAATGGATCTGTATAAGGCATCAAGGTCTGATAAAACATCCAACAAACTACCAGAAGATGTGCTGATAAAAGCCAGTCTGATGCCTCAGAAATTTTATTTATGAGTAGTCTATAACATCTGGTAAATGAAGATCTCTTTTGCACTATTTTATGAACAGCGGTGGCCAGCTTCTTCATGTATTTCTCAAAAACACATGCATAGTCTTTTCACCAGTGTGATTTCTCACAGCAGTTTTTGTATAACACTGGTTGCACATCCATTTATTTTTTGTTTTAGAGGCTGTCTCTTGTACAGAACTGATGGTCACCAGTTGACAGGTTCTGCAAAAAGTTTCTCATCTGATGCCCCTGGATAAAGGACAGCAAAACATGTTTAAAAAGCTGCTAAAGATCACAATAACCACACTCACTCTGTTATTTCATGTTACTTCTTTTTTATGTTAATGATACCCCTTCCCCCACTGCTACAAAAGCCATCAACAAAATTATACACAGTCTTCCATTAGCATTCCTCTTCTGCTGATCTCTTTTCCAGAAAGGAATATAAAAACCAATCACCACACCCACAAAGCCACAAAATTTAACTCAAAAACATCAACTGTGTAAATTACTCAACTTGAAAGACAAAATAAATCTCAACATATAAAGCTTGTAGCAAACTCAAGAAGCTATTATACACAACGGGGAAGCAGAAAGCAAAATAGTTAAAAGCATTGGCATCTGAATCTGGAGACATGCCAGTTTGATAACCGTGTGGTGCTTCAAAACTTCCTTCACTCATTGTTGGGAATGGGTACCTGATTCCACTGAGGGTTGGGGAAGGTAAAGCTGTGAGAGGGATAGGAGATGGGCACCGCCATCACATAAAACTGTCCCTTACAAGATGAACAAAAAAAGGGGGAAAAAAAAAAATAAAAAGAGTGAGGGAATGTAATTGACTCACCTGGATGTGAGCTAGATGAAACAATAGACTCGGTGTTATTCGCTGACTCCCTTTCCTCTAGCGGCATTTCTGCCTCCTCAGGTATGAGAGGCACAGTGACAAGATTGAGTGGCTTGGCTTCTCTGAAATGGCAGGTTCTTAAAGTCAGAAATGCTAGGAAATCTATTCTGGCTACAACTTTAGTAATGTAATGTTTTTTTTTCATTCCTTCCTGAGTGCTCAACATAGTCCCTCACACTCTCTGGTGGATTACGTTTTAAGATTAAAAATGGAAAATGCTACTTGTTGTTGAGAGAATGGGACATGCATGAAGTTATACTCTTGTGCTTAGATTAGTTATTTTTCATGAAGGACAGATCACTAAAGGTCATGATCACAAGTAAATTTCATACTGCAGAGACCTGCCTTCAAACGAATGTGAGACGATTTATTTTCTAACTTGGGCAAAGCACACATGTAAGCATATTATCCACTGATACAGTGGATGAGCAAACATGGTGTTTAACAACTTACCTTTTTCTTGAAAACATGACAATATCTGATCTAGATTTTGCTCTCTCCTCACTGAAACCCTAACACCTTATCCTTCCTATCCCTTCTTTTCCCATCAAGGTTTAAAAAACAACCAAGCAAAAATATCTTGACCAAGGCAAGTAAAATAATTATGATGCTCCATCTAAGTCTTACTCATTGCTGTTAGACTTCAGTTTCTTGGTGGAAGGAAGCTTGATGTCAGCATCAAGAGAGACCCGCTTTCTACTTGGAACATCTGCTGCTTGTCCTCCTTTAAAAACCTGATATGGTATCAGCTGGAACATGGTCTTGTCTTGGCAGAGCGTTTTCAAGACTGAGAAAGGTCAAGAGATAACGGATCAAGAAAAGTATGTCAACTAGAATTAATAGTTAACTTTCGCTTTTTTACACAACTTACCAATATTTTTTTCTACAAAATGTAACACTCCCCTACCCCTTAAAAACGTCTCTGTTTAAGACCTCTTTTACCTCAAGATATATAGTTTCCTACAGCACTGTTATTTGTAATATCATGTTGTGACAAAATCTCTATAATCTTAATCAATGATAAGATGTGCCACAAAAACACAAAGGTGTTTATAAGGTATAACTGGTAACGCACCAACATTAGCTGAGTCTCTCTTGTGAAGTGATACAAATGCTGAAGTGTCACTCAGCCAGTTTATCTGTATTGTACCTATAAAGAGGCAAATTCTTGTGATAAAACCAACAACCTAAACATTACAAAACAGAAAAATTAGTACAAAAAATATTTTAATAATCAGAAATGAATTAGAACAGCCTGACTCAATCCTGTTGTAAACATTTCTAGTATCCATAAGAACATTAAGAAGACTGCCCCAAAGCCAAAGACAAACTGGTCAATGAAAATTAAAGGACCATCTAAGGACATCCTCATACCATTCCTCTCTTTAATACAGACTGAAATGTATATGCATATACCTGTATGTTCTCTTGACAAACATTTTTATATAAAACAGGGGTGCTCAACCTATGGCAAGGGCCACATACAGCCCACAAAGTGCCTCGTTGATATAAATGAAAATTAACTTCAAATTACCTAAATGCATGATAATTTGAATAAGAAAGTATAGTCACACTTATGCACATAAGAATAGGACAGAATGAGACTAAATACTAACCGTAAGGAGAAAAAAGGTGGTTGATATCAGATGCTTTCCATTCTTTGGGAAATGTTAGGTGGAACACATGATCTCTTGCAGGCTGCACTGTAGTGAGGATTAAGTGATTAGCTATGATTTAACTATACATACAGAGATAAGCTATACATGCACATCTGATCATCGTCTTCTTACTCTTCCTGTCACCAGAACAACAACACATGGCCACAGAACTTTTAGTCATTGTGCAGCGAAAAATTGGAACTCTCTCCCTTCCATACCCCCCACCTACCCACTATTGAATCCTTTAAACGTGCGCTAAAAACGCACCTCTTCCATAAACATTACTCTTTTCCCACACTAGTCCTTTTTCACACCCTTCCTTTTGCAATATCATGTTACTATCAGTTCTTGTTATTTGGTTCCTCTTTGCATTTTCTGTATTTTATTTTACTTTTTTGTTAGGATTCCTGTTTATTCTTTTATAGTTCACAAATTATTTGTTTTTCTGTCCCTTGTAAGTGGACTTGGGTAAAGGAACAGCACTGCAGTCAATAAAAGAAAATATTTCACTCACAGTCTGGACCACTGAGGTTAAGATATGGAACATCAGCCATTCTCATCAGGTTCAATCTGAAGACAGGCGTGTTTTCAAATGAACATGTATAGTTTTCAAAATATTATTTATTCAAGCGAATTAGTTTTTTTTATTCAAATTCTTTTTATTCTTTCATGACCACATCACTTTCAGTATATAATTCTTTTATGACAATAGAAAAACCAAACTTTCGGTTAAAGGATGCAAGGTAAAAGGAAACAAAGCAGTAAAGGTGTAGAGAGGGAAAAGGGATCCACAAATGAAAGGGGTGGAAGGCAGAGGAGAAGAGAGAAGAAAAGAGATTTTGGAGGAATACAAATTAAAATATTGTATTACTATAAGCCTTACATTCCAATTTCAATCATGAATACAGAAAAATCATACAGACGAACAAAATAACATGAGAAGTAGGCAATATGGTTTGGCCAGAATAACACTGCAGATGAAATAAATGTTTTCTTAAAATGTTAATGTCCTGACATGAAATTTCAACAGGTAAGCCCTTATCTATTTCTAGCAGCTCATTCAGCAAAACTTTAAAGCATTTTATAAGCAAGTGATGTACACATAAATAATCACTAAAAACTAATTCTTCAAAACACATGATACACAAACACAGAAATGCCCTTATCAGAAAACCTACTTGTTTATGAAGGGCTGCGTAGTTGGAGAGGTTGGCAAGGCAAATGGATGTGCAGAATTTTTGATGCCACCTTCAAATAGATAATATTCAGTGTATGACACAAAACCATACCTTATATTCATTTTCATTCTATAAATGAAAAGATGCATGCATAATTTTTACAAACACATGATTAAATTTATGAGCATGTACCTGCATCAATGAATAACCATATAAAAAATGTCATGTGCACATTCATATTTCTTTAAAGTGTATTTTAAGCACTCGTACAACAAAAATAGCACATAATTTTCCCACCTAAGTAGTTACACATGGTGGCACACATGATGCCTGTGATGTATGCATCATATCCAGCTTCGTGGTACACCTCTGCATTCTCATAATGCTTAAAGCCCTCAGCCAGCGCTAGAAAAAATATCCAATGTAGTTATTCTAAAGAAATATATGACAAGGTCTTTAGGGACGCACTATGAGATTTAAAATCTTGCCAATGCACTAGGTACCAAGCACAAATTTCAATACTATGTTTATCTTATCTACACTATTTATAAGATGTATACTATTTAGAAGTTTGTAATATAGCACGGTAAGAAGTTCATATAACTATAAAAGAAGAATGCCTCTAGGGACAATAAGATACATACCAACCTTGGCC
The DNA here is from genome assembly GCA_004794325.1 of Pomacea maculata. Classification (NCBI taxonomy): domain Eukaryota; kingdom Metazoa; phylum Mollusca; class Gastropoda; order Architaenioglossa; family Ampullariidae; genus Pomacea; species Pomacea maculata. The sequence goes on along the minus strand of SRHC01003307.1, from coordinate 138,599 downwards.
AGGGTAAAGGGCTCCTTCTCTAGTGTTTTTCTCATTTCTTCCAGGACAGAGCTTGGTATGATTTCCTGCATGAGTGGATCAGCATATTAAAGTGAAATATCTCTTTCTTTTGTGTTGTTCATCAAGACATTAGCATCTGTAAGATGACGTTTTATTGTACCCAGAGCTTCCACTGCCCGTTCTCGGAATAGTTTTATACACCAGTCTGTTGTCTTACTGAATAAGTGTTGGAAGGATTTGTGAGTGTGAGGGTGTGGGTGTGTGGTTTTGGGAATATAGTTTTAGTGTTGTTTCTTATTTAGTCGGGTATTTACATGGACTGTAGGTGTTTGTGTGAGATGATAGTTTGAGTGGAATTTAAGTTGTTTTTATTCTAAGTTTTATTATCAGCCAGTTGTTTTACCACGTCTTTTAATTTCTCCTAGTGAGATAATAAAGTTACATTGAATTGAATTGAATTGAATTGAATCTGTATGCATGCAGGTGAATAGGTTCATGACATATCGCTCACTTTTTCCTTCGTACCTAGATGAAAAATTCGGTCATAAAAATACTTTAACTACTGCAAAGCAAGCAGAGATAAATTGTGACTAAATTTCCTCTTGATTCTCACCCTGAATGGATGTGTTGAGGCCATCAGCTTGGTGTCCAACAAACTGCAAAATGTCAGATTAAACCCAAGCTGACAGAAATTGAAGGCATCTTTAAGCTTTAAACATCAACTCACATTTACAGTTAAAAGAGATAAAGTTCTTGTGAAGATAATATAGATTTCTAAGAAATTACAATCAATCAGTCTATGCCAGAGGGTTCCCCAAGTCTCAAACACATTGGAGGCACACAGTGATAGTGATGGCGACCATGAACAACTTCATATTTACATTTCCAATACTTGCGTCTGTTTTCACTGCACATGATTTTTGTAGTTTAAAACAATGTCGCATTAGACTTCTACAAAGATATGCACATGCACTCAAGATCTGATAAAATTTCACAGGCTCAAACATATAGTTTTATTTGTGCATAGATAAACTGATAAACTGCTACTACAGCACAATAAATGCAGACTTTCAGCATCCCAATAATCCAAAATGTCCCTCATTGTCTCTCTGTTTGGTGTTGATTGCTGGCAATGTTGTGATTGGTGTTCTACGATGATTTAATACACTGTTAGTGGCGCTTGCTGATCACAGGTGCAAATCACCTGCTGTGTTATTGAATAATTAATTAATGGATGGGTTTTGGAGGCTGAAATTTACAGGGTTAGTTTTATATTGCCTATATCTACTGAAATCTGAAAAAAAAGAGCAAACCATTCAGGTTGGTCTTTAAAACCTGAATCATTTTCTTATAGTTGCTTTCATTGGTTTAAATTTAATAACAAAATATCCTGTCTCTCCTAATTCTTTTGTGAAGAGAGGAAGAATATGTCCCAGTGGGATGATGCTCTACAGTCTACATGTTTTGACAGTTTGGTGCGGAAGTCATGAGAATTGGCATGTGTCTTGTCAGTCTACTTGTTCTGAATAATCTTCATCCATTTTAGCATAATGAGGTTTTTGAATGACTTAAAAGCTGGACCTTTTACAAGTTGTTTTTCCATGCTATACTATAGTAACCTGAAGTAGACATTCTGCTTGAAAGGGAGGTAACTGTTATGAGTTAATAGACAAAATGAAGATCTTACACAACCGAAACTCTAGACCTAGGAAAAGTAAACTTTTAAAAAAACCAACTATATTTGTGATGAAACTACATAATTTTGAAAGGAAACCAAACTCTTACTTTGGAAAGCAGCACTTGACCATGTCTTTGAACTCCTCCAACTCCTGCAGATGCCAAAACAAATGGGATAAGCATTACAGTCCATCCACTAGTCATCTCAACCACGCACAGAACACCACCATGCCTCACATAAAAGTTGAAAATATCAAATAACTGTGGTAACTATTAGAAAAAAATACAAACCTCTGGCAAAGGGCAACCAAACTGGTTGAGAGTGAGCATAACATCCAACAACATGTTGTGCCCCACAACAAGCTTGCCCTGTGGAAAGAGTATTTAGAGAAAATAATATTAAACAGAGAAAAACGCTAAATGCTGCCAGAAGTGATCGTTGACTCAACAGAATGTCCTTTTTTATAATCCATGAATGCAGAGAGACACCACCATAATCTTGCCATTGCCCCTTCATCGCTATCATTATTTGTGATGAGCTACCAAACAATGCTTGATCTTTATCTTCCAAATATCATACACTACTCACTGACTCCGTTATTAATTTGAAGACTTTGGAAAACCCAATGGCCTCTTCCACCTCCATCTGCAAGCACAGTTATTACCCATAATCATTACCAACACTTTGTTCTCAGCTTTCCAAAACAATAATGACAAACGCATGACATCTACAAGTCTAAAGGTGCTCACAATATTAGTAATTGTGTGTACACTCTTTCTTTTTTCAAAAGTTATGCTATCATAGTGGGTCTTAAACAAAATGACCACAATGTAAATGTAATTAATTGGAAACAGGGGTTAACAAGATGAGAAAAACAAGTGCAAATGTCCATGTATTTAAATGATGTCAAGAGATAATTGAGACAATACAGTTTGCAATGGTAGATTTTGCTCACTATGTGAGCAACAAAGAAATAATGTGTAGTGTGTGACTAAGACAGAAACTAAAAAAGAGAAGGACAGCCAGCTTCAGGTGTGTGTGAAACAACTTACAATTTCTGCATTCTGCTTTTCCTTTTCCTTTTTCTTCAACTCTTCATCATTTCCCACTCGAGTGACCACTATAAAGCGTTCCTTTTTGTACCCTGTTTTTGTCTCAAGATGTACTGAAGAGAACCTAAAACCCACATGCACACACAAAAAATCAAGTCACCAAAATAAAGTTCTGTTTTTATTGTCACACAAATACACCAGAATTTATAATTATGTAACACTGAATGAAATGCCTAGTTTGTAAAAGAAACTGTACACCTAATTTACAAATGCCAACTTTGAAAAGATGGCCCAAAAAGTTTATATTATCATAAATTCAGAATTCTTAAGTAAACTGTTCACTTTATTTCTCTATCTGTGAAACCAAATCTCTCCAGTACTAAATCTTACCAGTTTTTTTTTCCAAATACTTTAATTTACTCTCACACATAGATATAGGAGAAAAGTGCTTACTTGCTGTGAACTGTTTGGTAGATCAATTTTCTCTGAAATCCATTGCAAGGATCCAGTTTCATAGCTTCTTCCTCCTGAGCAGTTTCCAAAAAACTTCCAATTTTCTTACTGCAAGCACCAATGGTCATATTGCTTCATTCTCACACAGAAAGTAACAAATATTGTAACTTTAGTACTCTGATTGTACAAGAAGTAATATATTTTAAACGATTGAAAAAAAAAGTATGTTTTGATGTATTAATTTACAGAAATCATACCCATATGATTTATGTAGATATCTTACTGAAAGTCCACTATATTTTTAAAATGTTATAGTAATTAAGAACCACATAGCTCTACAGAAAGATGCAGTTTGCAATCATGAAAAGAGAATTTTAAAAATTTATTTCTTTCATTTTCATAAATGTTGGCATAGGTCTATGGTTCTAACACCCGCTCCCCACCCTACACAGACACTTTCTTACTTTCTCTTGTTTGTCTACCCAAGACATCACAATGCACACAGATCCGGATGAAAAAAATATGTACACTTTGGAAAGATATGCTTTAACTTAAGTGTTAGCAAGCTATTTAGATTGATAAAGAACACAATAGCTTCTTCTATAAGAATTAGTTGGAAGATAATGATAATGATATAAAATGATCACAATTATAATTACTACATGGAGAATACTAATAATAAACACGATAATTATTCACATTCATTACCAAACTCCTTCAATGAAGTCTTTCTGCTCATCTGGAATTTGAATAGGACCCTTACCGGGCCCTGCATCTGCTGAATCGGGACTGAAAATTGCTGGTGATGAGAATCGGGTAAACTGTTGGTGCTTTGCATTCAGAGCTTCCCGCATGCTCTGTTCCTGTGCTTGCGTCAGGTAGGATATGCCTAGAAATGAAATATAATTTATAAAATGCTTCCATTATTCTTCCCTACTCTTCAAATACATATTAGCCATATACATTAACTTGGGGGTAATAGCATGTCAGCCATGGGAAAGGGTCATTTCAATACACTTCTTTCTAAAGTTACAAACAATGCAATAACAGACTATGTCTTAGTTCTTCTATGAAAACATCCCTCAGTTATATACAGAAAGGATTCATGTGATGTTAACTTATACTTTTGAAGACAAGGACACGTCAAACATTTTTCTAAAGAATGAAAAGGAAGAATCAGGCAAAATGTGCTAAACAACTTTGTGAGACTGTGACCTGTCTAGCTGCAGAGAAATTGCAATAGAGTTCTATGCAGGTGCCAACAATGTCAGCAGTCTGTCATTATGTGCCATGCCATCTCTATCTGCACATCAGATATGGACACCCACACATGTTCCCGTGAGCACACACACTTCTATACAACCACAGAAGATGCCTACCCTCACGAAAAAGCTTATTGAAGTCAAACCCTTGATGTGCCAAGAAGTCAATGCTTGAACTCTGAAATAAAGTATATAAAATCAGATGAATGAGGCGATTAATTCTTCTGGTACAAGCCATAACAAAGAGGGCTCACTGGAGTTCTTGAATCCAATAGTACACACCATGACAGACTACAGTCGATGCTTTATTTTTGTTCAGGTGTGAAGAACTGTGTCAAACTTATTTGTAAAGTTGTATTAGTGTATTTATCATGCATGCATTTGCATGCTTATGCATGCATTTGCCCTGATGCCTTGTTGGCATTAATCTTTAACAGGAAAAGTGAGTTCCTTTCTATCCAATAAAAAAAATAAATATGGTGAGATTGTGTCTTCTTCAAGTCAAACTGACCACCTTCAATAATCAAGATGACTAGATTAGAATCAGGACCAAGCATGCTCCAGGGTATGAGATGCATATAACAGATACATAAAAGGTAGCACAACATGAAACTTTGCCTTTGAAGACTGCAGTTGGAACTAAAGCATTTTGCTGCGGGTTGTAATACTTTAAAGTAGAAATTACTCTCTTTTGTACATCACAGAGCATCAAGCACCTTATCAGCACATTACTATTCACTCTTCTTCTTGTTCCTAATTGCCCTCAGTGGAGCATAGGGCTGCAACCAGTATTCAGTCTACTTAATGTGAATTTTCTCAAAGTCAGAATAGTACAGATTAAGGTGACAGTATCGTGTACACTCTTTTCCTGTTAATGATTGACACTGACAGGAATTACCCACCTGACAAAGAAATCGCCTGTCTGGTGCTTGCCGTGAGTAAGGACGTGGAAAGATGTAGAATGTGAAGGGACGGGCCTCATAGCTAAGATCAAGAAGCCAATAAATAATTACCATTAAAATCCTTAAAACTTTAGAACTTTAGAAACGCACATCTTACTGTAAAATCTAAATACTACGAGCAGCAGTACATAGACATGGTCTACTTTATTTCATCTTTTTATGTCCAAGGTTCATAAAGGGAACCAGAAAAAAAAAACAAAGAAAGAGAGTTAAATAAAAGTGTGCAAAAAAATATGTTACTGGTTTTTATGCATGTAATGATTTTCACAAGTAATTCAAGGCACCCTCTCTGTTGACTAGCAACAGAAAGAAAATTTGATCAGGTCAGTAGCAATATCCACAATTTTCAATTCTTTCCAGGATCATACTACTTGGACAGAACCAATATCTTTAACTTTTCTCTGATATTTCAAAGTACCAATTTCCAGCCAACACCAACAGAAAAAGACATTTCTCAGCTTTCAACCTACTTACAAAAAAATCCCAAGTAAAAATGTTTGTTTTTGTAAAATGTTTAATAAATTTAAGTTGTTTAAAAAAAGAGCCACCATGATATCCTTTCTATAGCTTATTAGTGTACTGTGTGCAAACATTAAAAAAAGAATGCATACTTCATACCTTTTTCTACCCCACAGAAACTAATATTCTCATTCTTAATGTCTTTCATGCAAATCTTTCTTCATGGTAACCAATTGAAAAAATAAAAGCAAACCTTTGATTTTCAGTGTCAGCTTTAAAAGCACATAGGCCAAACTGGATGACGAGGAAGTCTAGTGAATCCTAAAATTTAAAAAAATGTATATAAAGCAAACACAAAAAAAAACCTCACAAAATCACAAAAATCTAATAAATTCTCATCCTTTGCTTTCTGTAACTTATTTTGAATTTTTTGTCAGAATTGCTTTCTGTTTAACTTTATAAAGATTGTAATCTCTTTGAAGTACAAACAAGTTTACAATATATAATGCTGAGTATAAGTAAATCCAAAATATTATCAAGTTTTAGATTCCAGTCTATGCTTTAATACCTTTCGAAGCTTTGTGTATCGTTCACTCGTTGAGTCAAAAGGAGAAATGTGGCCATGCTGAAGGTTGTCTAGTCCTGAATTATAAATAAGTACTTCTAGATATCAATTGAATTTAATCATGGATTTAAATAAATATGAATTCACTTCTATCTGAAAGTCAACCACTTGCTCTGAAACTTATATAAATATTAAAACATAAAAATCTTTTTATTTTGATGGTTATTTTATGTTAGTGATTTATCTTAGGTACCTGGGGGAAAGAAGACTTTGATTATAATGCATGTCCTTAATTTGGGTTTTGTTTGCTAACAATTTTTACTGAAGAAATTGTATCTGGGTATATTGACTAGGTAAGGTTAGTGATTGGTAACATAAGATTTAACAGCTAATAAAAAAACCATACCTGTAAATTCTGTATCAAATGCCAAGAATGTAGCCTCATCAATTGCCTTTGCTATTTCCTCAAACTTCTCTTTGAAATCTGTTAAGAGTTTTTTTCTTTCATAAATTATCATGCAAAATAATATACATTAATAAATGTGAACAAAACATATGGTTTACTGTCTGTTCATTACTAAAACCAGGAAAACTATCACTAAAAAGAATGAAAGTAAAAGAGGGTGAAATGGTTTACTATAAGTGCTATAGGTGCTATAAGACTATAGGTGCTAGCATACGACATTATCACATTGCATGCCAGAGTCACAATTTGCAGTCATTACAATCATGTGCCAAACTTAACAAATTGCAGTACACTACATACAATCATTATAAATCAGCACAACAAATTGGTTTTACAAAAGAAGCAATATGATGATGTAAAAAAAAAAGTACATAAATGGTACTGAACCTGACATATTAGACTGCACATGTTTACATAGTAAAGAAAAATATAAGGAGATAATGCACATCAACTGTAGATCAACGCATTCATCATATTGCCATTAAAAAATGAGAAGGAGGAATGTGGTGGAAGAGGAAGGTAGAATGGACAAGATTATGAAACGTCTTATTTATCGTCAATATGAATGTAGGGTTGTTAGGATCCTATGCTCATCAAGGAGTAGCAGGGACTAAACTAAACTATGAGTGCAGGGAACATAAAATCTTTGCCTCAAATATAAACACAAAACATAAACGCTGATAATGTCATAATAAAATACACGATAAGTTGAAACCGAAAGTTTAACTTGCCGAACTACTCCCAGAAAATATCACGAATGCCTCCAATTCTGCTAAACGATGTAACCCAGAATGCAAGAATTTCTTCTTAACTACATAACTAAGGCAATCACTGCCAATCAGTAAATTTTTTACAACCCATATACAAAACTTATTACAATTACAATGACTAAATTTTTTACTCACTGGTCTTTGTTATCTCCATATTTGCCGCCTATGGCTCCTTCCAATTGAAAAAAATCACGTTTATTATGTAAGAAGCACAAATATACAGAGGACGTCCATACCAAAATATTGTCTAATTACTAAAATTTTATTTTCTAAATGATAAACGTGGTAATGTTCCTAATCTTGTCTCTTTTATAATGTCATAAGGAATCGCCATTACAGAACGGGAGTTAACTCACATGTCAGCGAAGGACCCCTCCCTGAACCGCTATAAGCGGTCTGAAAACAGGTAAAATGCACACATCCATTCAGACCAGTTTTGGAAATAAATCGTCAAATGTATTTTATTCAAAAATAATAAATATATCAGAAGTAAAAGTTACAGCGTTGTCTATAGATATATATGCCCTTAAATAATTTCTAAAAGGACAGGCAGATCCCTATAGGATATATAGTATAGTAAATAAATTCACACGCACACAATTCGCAGGATAGTTACGTGCGAGCACGCGCACACACATAGAAAAACGTACACTCAATACAAATTAATAGATTACAACCATGGACGTCGAAACAAGTCTCTAAAAAGTAAATGAACTAGCAGATAATTGCCGATTGAGAGAAGATTCGCATTTCAGTTTCTGGGAAATCGTTACGGTGCTAATGAGTCGTCATTCAAAGTTCAAGCCGGTTTGCTGACTACACAATAGTCCTTGGTTTGTTTTTATAGCAACCCAACATTTCTGTAAGCGCCAACAGGTTTCCGTCGTTGTTGGTACCATTTATTTCTCGTTAAATTAACTTTTAAAATGATTATAAATTGTGATTGTTGTCATGTTTTTTTGTACATTAGATTTCGCAAGTCTTCCTGCACTTGTTAGCATTTGTGTTGAAGACATTGCTCGATTTACGTATTTTGTTTTCTCTCAAGAATAACTGATTTAAAAGGTAAGCTATATATGAGTTTACACCAACATACGTTTGCTAGCAATTCGATCATTTTTATGTTGACAGTACCCATGGATGACTTAGGAGATACAGCGCAAATGGACTATGACGAAGAGCTAAGATGTCCAGTGTGTTTTTTGTTACTGGTAGATCCAACCACACTAAACTGTGGACACACTATGTGTAAATTATGCCTTGCTAGATGGTATAATGTATCAAAAAAGAAGGAATGCACAGTATGTCGCCAGCAGTGGGAAGGTCAGCCTAAAGTCAACACAACAATAAGGTAGGTATAGAGAGAGTGGAACTTCAATTTAAAATGTGTGTGTGTGTAATGTTGTTATTGTTGTTAGAAAAGGCCCCTCGAAAAAAGGATATTATATCAACGATATCTAGTCATCATAAATAATTAAGTTTGAGAATGCTATTTGGCTTCAAACCATATATGTATGAGTGTAGAAAATATTACAACATTCTGTTTTCTATTTAGAAGATTTACAGTAAATTATTTGTAGATTATCTTTCATCGTTAATACTTTTTTTGTTTGTTGTCTTGCATAATAAAACATAATTTTACTAACGTCTGTTAAGCAATAATCTACAGCAGACAGTTAATAAATGTGTGGACATGAAGTGAGATATCTATATGGTTAATTTTGTGTGTGTGTTATAGGAATATAATCAACAAGATGCATTATCGGCAGCTTGTGATGCGTGAAAAAGACCTCCAGCAAGACCCAGAAAATGCTGCTCAACTCCAAGAGTTTGAAAAATGCATGAACACAATGATGACTGCCCAACCACAGAAAGCAGATGTTTCATCTTTCTTTAAAGGCATTCTTCTAACTTTAGTAGTTGTCATGGTAAGTGGCATTGATGACCTAATAAAAGAAGCATGAATTTAAAAATGTTATTAGAATGCATCATATTTTAACAGAACGTTTTCATTCTGCCAGTTTACTACAGAATTTAGTTACTATTTAGTTATAGTTTATTTATTGGTTGCATTTTATTTTCATTTTATGCTGTAATTACCTCTTAAAAATGTGTGCAATTGTATGCCTTTTGTTTTGTATAATGTAGCATGTGTACAAAAGTCATAGCTTTTTACATTACATGGTTGCAGATTATCTACCTTTTTAACTATTGGCATAACTTTGGGGGTCGTGACCAACTGGTAAATAAACCAGTTGCCTTTTGGCGAACTTCTGATGTTGTTAAGTGGCTGAACAGTATGCAATGGGCCAGTAATTACTCCCAGAATGCTCAGATGTTAGGGATAGGTAAGTCTTGTGTTTCCTGCAAATTTTATTAATTTTTCACTCTTTTATGTAATCACTGTTCTTTGCTATCATAAAAATGTATTCATTTTGTGATAATATGATTATTTTTTTAGCTGAAGCCTGAGAAAATGTTTTAACTACTTATAAAAGTAGTTGGTTTAAAGTAATAAGTTTTCATACTGTGTGGCTCAAAGGACTGTTGTAGTTATCTTGTGAAAGGCTTTGTGGTTTTTCTCAGATGCTGCTACTAAAAAAGATGACTTCCATAGGGACAGAAATACTGCAAGATAAAAGTTAGATGACAAATAAGTTAAGTAGAAAATAAAAGAAATTAACATTGGATTGGCACTCATAATTGTGATTCAGATGGTCACATGCTTCTTGATGGGAATGAGTTGAAGCTTCTGGAACTGCTGAATGTGACAGATGTTGCTCACCAGAATGTCTTTCAGATGACCATACACTCTCTCCGAAGCACTGGTGTAAAAATGCCATCAACCCTTTGGGAGTACAAGGTATAGATGGTTAAGACTTGCTCCTGGCTTCCAACATAGCTGTAAACTTCTGTTTCATCTCTTTCCAGACATCTTTTCGTGATTGGCTTTGGCCAAAAATCAGATACATGAGTCCTCTGTTTCTCATGAAGAGACAACAAACGTCAGTAATTTTGCTTATTAAGTTTGGCTTTAAGTTGTTTCTTGTTTTGGCAACATCCTAATTTTGGTTTGTAAAAGCGGTACCGAAGCTTTAATTGAGGTGTACATGCATGTGCATACATTAATGATTAGGTCTAAATATGTAATGGATTAAATTAATTGTTTGCTGCAGGCACTCTACCCAGGCCGTTCCTTATTTCTTGTATATGCACTCAAAGAATTTCCACGAAGTACAATGCTGCTGAATTACTTCTTTTATTATGAAGAGTCATTCCTGCCATTCATGTATACAACAACATCAACAAATGGAAGAGATTCCCTGACCTTTGTGGTGAAGGTAGGGTACTCTCACAACTATTTACTTCTCTGGGCATATGATAATACATCATTGTAGATGCTTTCTTTCACTGCTGATTAGAGGTGAAGATACCCTGTAAACAATGTATTTTTCAGTTATTTATTTCCCTTCTTATCCAAATCTCTTTATTTTTTTAATTTCTTTTTTTTATCATCTAATGGTGATGCTTCTTTGTTTTCAAACCACTCTGTTACTTTATATTCCTTTTGTGAGTAGTTTTATGCACATTGTACTACAGCTGCATGTAAAACAGTTTTTAATGTGCTTTGTCTACAATCTTGGTGCAATGCTTTTCACCTGTGGCATCTTCTAATCATGTTTTTTTTTTCATAGCTTCCAGATCCCACAATTTTCCAGCTTCTGTCCTTCTGGGTCTTTATGCTGGCCATGCCATACTACATGCTAGGCCTGTTTGCCTGGCACATGCGTTCTGTACATACCTACACACCCTGGTTCCTGATGACTTCCTGTGCATTACTCATGCTTCTTGATGGCACTTTTTACTCAGAATTAATTTTTCAGCAAAGGTGGAGGTAAGACATAAATTTGATGCTTTTGGTGCATGTTAGGAGGCATGCATATATTTGCTGTCTCATTTTCGATTCATGCAACTCTTACGTAGTAGGTATTACTGCAGAACAAAGAAGACAAATATATAGTAGGTGCTAAAACCTTATTTTGCTATGTATGTGATATGTCAGTTGTGTGCTTCTTTATAAGCACAAGAACAAGATAGTACATGCACTGAGTATCATCTATCCTATGCTAGAATTAAAAGTATTGCTTTAAAGGAAAAATCTACAAAATTGTTGAAGGGCACATAATCTTTATTTTCCATCATATATGATGATTGGTACAGCATAATCCAAAGGGCTTGTATCTAAAATTGTTCATTTTTCCACTGTTTCCCTATTGCAGGAACTGGTCACATTATCTGAAGTTACACATCAAAGAGATGCTCACATCTGCCATTTTCATGATCTTCTGGCCTTTGGCCCCTTCATTTTTCTGTGACCTTCTGTTCTACGGAGCTCTGTACTTGACCCCACTGTCACTTGTCAAGTCAGTTTGGCAGCGGACACGAGGATAGTGAAGATGAAGAAGCGCATGTACCATGTTCTTGGGCCCTTTTTTTGTGATGCCACAATCGTTGCAGCGTTCTGTCTCCTTGTGATAAATTTAGAAAAATAAAACACGTTACTGGACAGGCACAGTGCTCATTTTATATTTCCTGCAGTAAAATCTTAAAGCATATGCACAGCTCCTGCATTAAATCTATTAAGATGGGTGTTTTAAAAGATGAAATTTATAATCAAATGGTATTTTAGATGTGACTGTCTTATTATTCAGATGAATGGAAAGTTTAATTCCTGTATGTACAGGCAAACATAGCTTTGTAGTTGGACTTGCTACTGCTGCAAACTGTAATATTATCTTCTGGGTTATGAAATGTGTGCTGCATATGCATCAAATGTGATGCATAATTGCTCATTCATGTGTTAATTTGAAACATTAACCACTAACTTTGGGAAGTATTAAATGTAATTGTGAATTTTGTTTCTTCTTGTGAGGTAAGGGTTTATTCTCTTATTGTGATGACCTTCGCTGACTAGTTAAAATCCTAAAAAAGTAAGCAACATCATACATCTACAAAGTTCATCCAAATGAGATTTAGGTGGCAAACAGGCTATTGATTTATTTATGACTTATTTTAAACAATTGAAATATATTTTAGTTATGAGATACATGTGTTTTGTTGTTTATGGGCATGTGCATTTGAACTCATTTATGTCTATGCATGAATGTAAGAGATGTTGTGCTCTTATTCAAACCTTCAAGATTTTCCTGTTTTTGCGATTTGACAATAAGTAGAGTTAATTCGTTTATTTCTTCAGTATATTTGGTATATCTGAGCTTATATTTTTTTTCACTTCGAATCAAAAACAGTCGGAGGCCCTTCATGCATTAGTTTCTGCTATGCATTGAAAACCAGTGGTTCTAGAAAAATAATTCAGTGTTATGAGAAAATGTTATTTTTAAAAGCAAGTGGTTTACAGATTAAATTTTAACATTGTCTGAAAAAGTTGCTTCATTCATGAAGATATATGCATGTTTAGAGGCCGTTTGTTCCAAGCCTCCTGGTTGTATATTCCAATAAAAAATTTTTTTAAATCACGTTGGTTTATTTAATCTGTATTAAGAAGTGCAAAAATTGCTTATCTGCTGTTGTAAACGATTTAGATTTTAGTAAAAAAGCTAATTTTATGTAAACATTTGGAACATCACAATATACAACTTGCTTCTCTCATTTAAGTGATATAGAATAAATAAAGCTTTTTTCCTTAAAGAAAGTTTAACAGTTTCCCCCTTTGTGTGTGATTCTGGGGGGAAAAAACCCCATCCAAAACAATGATACATCTTTAAAACAATTCATATTTGTCTATATTAGTGATCATGATTGTAAATTTTTTAATTAATTAAAAAAAATTTGATCATAAATTATTTATGACTACCCTGTGAAACTTATCTATGACAGATAATGTCTGATTCATAACTGTTAATATCGTTTTGTAAATGTATGCAAACATTTGCTCTTTAATGGCATTTGTCATTCCAGAAATGTCATGTCTACTGTTTGTTGACCCCATTGACCTACATTGAGGGAGTTTTTTCCCTTGCACATCAGGGTTGTGACCCTAGCTTCTATCGCTGCTAATGATAAAGGTATAGTCATTCTCCTCTCCAACTTTGTGCATGTGCACAGATATACATAAATGTACTTATCAGATATAATCACTGTTAGATAAATTTAAATGCTATCTTCACACCAAAGTACAATTTTTTTTTTAAAATTTTGTGAGATGGGCTGAACATATGAGACTGATTATATCCATTTTTTTTTGTGCTCATTTTTCTGTAGCAGCATAAACTCTTACGAGATGCCTTACCCTTACCAATACATCTGTATAGTCTACGGTGTTGGCATGGAACTTTATTTTGTCACATCTGTAATTGTCAATAATTATTTGCATCAAATTTAGTTTCAACATAAACATTTTTATGCGCTTCTTTATGGCAAAGCGGTCCCTAATGTTAAGAATATAATTATTGATATCAAAAAAACAATGAACTGTTTTAGGGTTCATTTATGGTCAGAAAGATCATCTGTTTCTTATTGATTGATAGGATTTGTTAACACGATTGTGAGCATGTTCCATAGTCACATTCATGTTGAAAGCCCAGAGAGGGACAAACGTATTAAAGTAGTATTGTAGATATACAGTATTGTGAAGGGGATATTTCACAAATGACTACTTTGTTGAAACCATAAAAATAGTTAATGTTTAAAAGAAGCTTGCACAACCAACTTGAATTATTCTCTGGTCTTTGTCTATTGACAAGTCATTGGGAAAATGAAGATTATTAACAATATTCTTGTTTAGCTATTTTCTCTCCTAAATTCAAGATGCATAAGCAGTGGCTTGTAAGTGACACAATTAAAGAACTATATGAGGAACAGCATTTTTAAAAATTCAGATATGTGACAGAAACCCACTCTGCTGAAAGTTTTTCCCAGGCTGGCATCTCAAGGGGCTCGACAGGGGCTAGTTGTTCTACAGAAAGCTCGTTTTATCATAACCTTAGCTGTCCTGAAGAATTTTAGCAATAATAGTAGCACAGAGAATAAAAATAAGAAGGCAATAAAAGCAAACAGATACCACCAGCTGCAGTTGAAAAAAAAAAGAGTTCCATCCCCCTCCTCCATTAACTAAGGCTTCAGGAAACCTTCCTGGAGTTGTCAGCAAACGCCAGATCAAACGCTAATGAAAAACACGTGGCACATAAACCACGGCACTAAACTCGTCCGCTACCTTCAACAATGGCGTCTGGAATAAAAAGGCTTGATGGTTAATCACTTCGGTGGTGATGATTGCCATTTTCCGCCCTCGGTAGTTCAGCGACGTTGATGAGGGAAAGGAAAATGAGATCGTGATAACGAGGGTATGTAAAGCACTGGGCTCACGCTGTGGCAGCGTGACTACCATTCACATCAAGAGAGGCATGTATATCAGGGGTAGGCAAAGTTTTCTTTTCATGGGCCGGTGTCAAAATTCTAAGCTATGCAGCAGGCCGGTAGCAACCAAAACATTCGCCGTGACTATGCTATAGACCTAGGGGAATTGGGAGGAAAATGCGTACATGCTGATGATATTCACTTACCGAATTTAATATGAAAAAGTGAAACTGTTAAATTTTTTTTTTGTCAGTTCATCCTTACACCAAAGTGCTTCAGGGTGTAAGCAAGTCGTGAGAGCTGAGGTCAGAATTAGGATGATGGGTCTATTAGCTTTCACCCTGCCAATCTCCGAGGACAATTATTGTCTCTCTTTGATGATAATTTCATCTCTCGTGCAAGATACTGCCAACAGCATTTTTCTTTTTTTGTCTTTCCATGCATGCACCTGCCAGGTTAACCACCCCTCCGTCTAATATCGCTAGCCTTTCATGCATATTGGACCATAATACACCAGGCCTAAAGGGAGATACAGGGGTAAATAGTTTGCCCTGAGTATGACGTAATCCACCCTGTCATCGGTTTTTGATAACGGTGTAATGTTTGTCCCTTTGAGTAAACGAACCAGGAAGAAGAACATACTATGGATCCCAAGTTGTGTGTGTGATTTTTTTTTTCTTTTTAGCTTTTTGAGACGGAACAGCCCACCACGCCACAGACTCTTTGATGAACTTTTAATTAACAGACTCCTTAGAGGACAGGCTGCTCTCGTCTGCACTTCCCTTCAGCCCTTTACCCCATCCATCTTTGCGGTTGTTTATTACTTCCAGCCGCTCACCTCAAGCTATTTCGCTGCACCTTAAAGGTTTAAGATTCTTGTCCCTTCGTTGTTGTTTTTTTTCAGTGTTTTTGTCTTATCCTCGTTACACATATGCTTTTCGGCATATTTGGGTAGAGATGGTAGATGAATCGCTAAAGAACTATATAATTATCATGTATTTCATCGCCGTAAGGCACAAATCTTAAATATCGATGCATGTTCCAGGGGTAATAATGTTCAGCTTAGTCTGTCAGTGTCAGCAGAAAATGTTTTCACCCCATAACTGCAAGTACATTGACTGCATTCTTTCCTTCCCTCCTTCCTCCTTTGATTCACTCATGCGTGTTATTTCGCCAAATAAAACTAGAAGTGAACTAATAACATATATTTCGTGACAAAATAAGAGTTTCAGATAATAATCTTGGATTATAATGGGATTTACAATGACTAAATTTAGTTGATTTTTTTTCATGTTCATCAACTTTTGCACATTAAAATTGCATTGCGTATGAGTGATGCGTATCGAAGTAACTATGCACATGAAATAGAAACGAATTAAAAGTAAAAAAAAAATTATTCCAATCTTTTCGGCTATTTCTTTTCCTCTCCTCTATCTCTGAATGACACGTTCAAGAGGTGATGCACGCATGGTATGCACCAGGTGTGCACGTGAAAACAAATTCGTGCACTCAACTGCTCAGGCATGAAAGTAGATGAGTAAAAACAACATCGATGGACCTTCTCGAGGCGAAACATAACTCAGTGAACGTGAGTTGCGTGCAGTGAAGAGTCGGCAGTCGACAAGTGCCTTGAAGGTAAGCCTCTTTCTTTTTTATCAGAACTTATCTGAGGGGTGTCAATGTTCTGGAGGGGAGAGGTAGGAACCCCACCCGGCATGATGTACAATTCGATGCTAATGGGGAGGTAGCTCACCCCACTTCAGACTTTTGATGAGTCACGCTTTGGCGCGCTCACACTCATCGCCATTACACGCCAGATCAGGTTCACACGCTTTTCTAGGAGATTTCCGAGTTTCTTGCCCTGAGTTTCTTCTTTTCTTTTTTTTTTCTTAAGTAAACAGACGAGATACATCATCACAAAATGGTCTACAGAAGATGAATTTAGATGATGGTTCTGATGATTCATGAGAAAATTCCCCGTAAAGGTATACAGGTTTGAAGTTTCCACCTTCACCCAACTCCAAAGAGCTCACTTTTATAATCCACACGAAATGTTTTGGAAAAAAAATGAAGTCAGCAGCAGTGGGAGGGTATCCTTCATAGGGAGGGTGGTTTGGTAGGTGAGAAAGGGTGGATGAGTGAGGGAAAAAAATGAAGATGTCAGTCTGAGTCATCGAACTTCTCATAAGGTGCATGTTACCTGTTGGCACTATCCAGACCAAATAAGGTTCCAATATATATATACACAAGCTAGAGATCCACAACTATTTATTGGTATGATTATTTAATATTATTCCTTAAATCTTTATTTTAGAAAATAAAGATAATGAATATCAGTAAGTAAATATAGATAGATGTCAGAAAACGGATATTGACATATATGACTACTATATCTACATGAGAAAAAAAAACCCCTACATACTCTCTTATTTTTAGTTGTGATATTTTCCCCACTTAATCTACTCGTGTGGGAAGACGTTCAGCTCTATTTTGTTTTGTCTTTATCTAAAAAAAATCTTCGTTGGCTCGTGTGCATGTGAGGTCTCTTAAAATGAGTCTTAATTCCCCGGTCACAAGTGACGGGTAGACTAGAATACACACTTAGCAAAATCGACTTGAGACCAACCACTTGAGTCGTATTTTAAGACTTCACCATTGGTTCAGTACTCATATCCATCTTAAACTTACCCACTGGGTAAAAAGCCTCGCTTGGTAAGGAGCCAGGGACTATAAATCACAGTTTCAACGTGAAATAATCAAAACATACAACGTCCATCGTTACATGCACTATCAGTATGTGGTCCTCTCCAGAATAATTGTCTTGCCATTCAGCATCCCTTTTTCAGCCAGTTCCACACATTCTGCTCCCTAAATCTTGCTTCATTTTCTTTTTCTGCGTCCATTCGTTCCTCTCTTGATAGCAATGCAGGCAAGAAAATAAACTTTGCGAGCTTTGTGTTCCTGTCTCCTGTTCTCTGAGGTGTCTTCAAGAGCCGCAATTAGCCTCCATGGAGTCGTTTCTTGCACACAAGGGAACACTCCTTTCCCTCCATATCCTGCAGATGACAGACACCTTCCGAAACACAAGCAAATTCTAGGGTAAATTTTTTTATCGTTCCAGAATGCCCAAAAGTACCTGATTAAACTTTTCTTCTGAACAAAACTTTAAAAAATTTTGTTTATTTCAGCATTGCTTGCAAAGTTTTGTTCAAGTACGAAAAAAAGTATGCTTATGTCTGCCTACTGAATTTTACTTCTGTCTGAACGGTACTGCTTGGAATGCAACAAGATTTTATTTAATTTTTCTAAATGTTATCAGAAAGAAAGGAAAGAGCAGGAGAATGAAGCAGTTTTAAAAGAAGTGAATAGGGAGCAAATTAACGTAACAAAAAAATTCAAAGTCACATTGTTCATTTTCCAAATCGATTAGCAGGGCATTCAATCGATAAAGTAACGAAACATTAATTAGTGCAGGAAGGAAATCGATAAGAAACAGCGTTGATGACTCAGAAAATAAAAACCAAATGTTTGCAAAATCTTCTTTGACACACTCTGTGGCGCTAACGTTCATGAAGTTTACCTGCGAATAACTTCCTCCAGCAAGGCAACACCGAGCTAAGCAGCCATCTTAATTATTCAAATTATCGATTGAAAATGCAGTAATCAAATATATCGTGACCCTATCGTGACCCTTTCCTCTTGAGCTTTCACTTTTAAAGCTTGTGCTATGGAACTTAGTTTTCTTCATTCAAATATGATCATCATGGCAGGTCACGTGGCGTCATCTCGTCCAATTAAACTAAGAAGAAGGTTCAGTTTGAAAGATCTTTCCGTTAGGAGGAAGTGCCAGAAGACATCTGTAAAATTTCCCCGGAAGATACAGACTTTGGTCTGGTCTACAGAAATATTCGCATCGTCCAATAGGGAGAGTGCATGTAGGTGAGGAAGGAATTTTAATCCTAGTTAATTTATTATTTATAGCTATCTGCTTGGTATTTTATCACATCAGTAAGCTTGGTCGGGAGCCATTTTAGCATCTGTTACTCCTGTATTGGATCCATTGCCTCCTGTCACTCATCTGCGTTCAGGCTTATTCTCATAGATTATGAATGGCTTCCCAAGAAAAATTGTATTGAAATTATTCAGTGTTAGGAAAACTATATTTCAATACCAAACCTATGACAACATCAAATTTATTAATAAAAACATAGCACTACAAGAATTTGTTGTTTTTATAATATGAGATGAATGGACGGATACAGAGAACACTGACAAAAAAAAAATTCCTTCAGAAAAATTTTATTGTTTACAAATATAATGTAAACGGCAGGTTAGCTAATATTTGCATCGTCAAGCTTCATAGATGTGTTCAGGGATGCTCTTATTTAAAGGGAAGATAACTAGAAAACGGGTTTCCTGGGGCTGGAGAAGAATTAACGCATGTCGTACTCTGTCTGACTTAAGGGTCTTGCTTTAGATGGATGAGCTACAGGGAACTCGCATCACAGAAGAAGACCCACTGGTTCCTATTGGTTTCTCTTCCAACATCCCCACTGTGTAAGCTGAAGCAACACCGAGCATCGCCGGCTAGCTTACCTGTGAATGCTGCGTAATCAGGACACTGGATGCTTATATGCTTAGCACCTTGCCGTGTGAAGGTACAGGCGATCACAAGGGGTAGGAAAGGGGTACGTCATCAGCGGAGGAAGGGAGAGGCAAAAGCAGTCTCGTTTGTCGAGGTGAACATTTGGCTGTCTGTTTTCTCTCAATATCTCATGATCTCACGGACTTCAAGCAGACTTATGCAAGATCATAACACCTGATCATTGGTACTTAGGAGAAAGAGGTAAGTAAAAACAAATTTCTCAAACCAATATTAGTTAGGTATTTTCCCAAGCTATTTGTTTATTTTTAAATGTGAAGAAATATTACATAGTGAAAACTCTGATACACTTTTCAAAATGTCAAAATAATATTAACTACAAGTTGAGAATTGTGCTCTGATTTATTTCATTCTTTCGCTCAGTCAGTCTCCTTAATTGGCTTGTCTTCAACCAGAGAGATAATCTATTCCGCTGACTCGTAGTGTCCCTTTGAATCCCTTTGAAGCTCTAATCATTCTTGTTCCTTTACTACATAGCACGACTATTTTTTGTGTATTTACACCACAATTATGACCATCAAGTACGCATATCAGTCACAACATTGCCATCCAAGATACCCTGATTACACAATCATCTCTGTGGTAATAATATACCGACGCCACTAGGGCTGAGGGCAATAGCATATCATCACTTCAGCTGCTGTGACAGCTTTAACCCTTTCCCCCCCAAAGAATATATAAAATAAAAATGGTGCTTGAATTGTTGGTATTAGCCTGAAATACAGACGGAAGCAGCTTTAATGCCATGGTGTTAACTGATGTTCCTGGAACTTTCTGTGTATCGTTGTTACAAAGTCTTTTCACTTCCCGATGTGATTAGCATATGATGATCAGATTCTTGCAACAGCACGGCAATGCTGGTTATAGTAATCGTAATTATCACTCTCATAACAACTTCTATGCTGCCTAACTAGTCTGATTCTTATAACATTCACTGATGTGGCTACCTCGTATCTGACTCAAACTCACTACAGTTCCTGAAGGGACTAGCATGTACCCGACTCACACAGCACTCATTCATTATTCTTCCAAATTTCACTAGAATTCTTTCATCTGAATCTTATAATTTATTATGGTATACGACCACTACTCAATCACTGCAAAACTTCATTTGTGATCACGGGCAAAGACAGTTATGAAGACGTGCGGGGTTACTCTCATCTTGATGTTGCATCGAAGCTGACTGGAATAGTGGACAGCAGCCCACACACGTTATTGAAGATGTCGTTACACTTTTATGTATTTTTGACAGATAACCCTTCAAGTGAAGTAAAAACTAAAAGGAGAGTCCATCACAAAATATTATAGGAAATAAAGCTGGTTAGCTTAATGAGCGCCTGGAAGCCGACAGGTTCTCTAGAGATTTCTCTGTGCACCTGGTCCTCGTGAACAAGGTGAAGGATTCGAAGAATCTTCATAAATGCTTTTTATCTTCTGATGCTACTTTAAGAGAAGAGGAGGATGGGAACACGGAGACAAAATTTTGAAGAACATCAGCAGACAATTAAGTATGAAATCATGCCGACAGTTTGGTCATTAAGAGGCTCCTACTGCTGATGTGTTGATGCTGCCGCTCAAGATGTTACTATACTTTCTCTGTTGTCGTTCGTTGATGTTGCTGCTTCTGTTTTCTTTCTTTCACCATCTCTTGTTAGCGTTTTATTTTGATACATACAACTAATTCTTCTCGAAAAAACTCATTAACGTCCTGTTCCACTTCTAAAGCTTTTGTAAAAAAAGAAGTGAATATGTGACTAACTCTATTTTAACAACACGCTGATCTCTATACAGCGCTTTATCTCTATATATACATATTGTACATATGTACGTGTAGCTACATCAGGGGATCTTCAACAGTCGAGGAAGATCATTCGGGGCAATGGCGCCAAAGGTCTGCAACAGTGGGTCTGAGATTTGAGATGCTGTGACATGCATCGTGTGCCGTTGGGTAATTAAACCTCTGGCACGCAATGGCGTCGTCAGCGACGAGAAGACCGTCATGCATTTTCCCAGATTTAACTCGACGCTTGTAACTTCCACTTGCCTCCACTCTTTCATCAGCGCTTCGCGGAGCTGCCGAGAGAACGATGCACGCACTGGTCCAGTACCGTTGCATCCTCCCTGCAGACAGAGCTTGCAACGACTAAAAAGGGGTGTGTGGGATGGGGGGGTAAGAGGTGGATTGCAAATCTCAACGATAGAGCCCATAAAAAGTTAACAAGCACAAGGTAGAGTTATTTGTGTGCGCGTCCGCTTCCTCGCTTGCATGGGTGATGTACAAAATGTCATCAAAAGAGAAATACACGAAAGCCTTCAAATTTTCCGCTTTCGATATGCAATTTTTTATGTTTTTTTCGTGTCTCGGGCTTATAGCTAAAAATACGCTCATCATGCAATGGTTCTAAAACTCCAGCAGCATTCCCTTTGAGCACCTTTCCTACATAACTTGATACATCGTCTAAATGATCAGCTGCACTTCATGCCTTACTAAGAGTGAGAAGATTAGGATGAGGTGCGATTCTCGAACTGCTATCAGCCTTAACTATCTTCGTGGCAGGTAACTACCCAGAGTATTTTTGCCAGACCAGGCACTTGAGCAGCACCTGAGTGGCATCAAGCTTGTGATTGCTTCATAAATCGTAATTAAGTCAGTGCAAGAAGTTGTACATCCAAGCATTTTTCAGTTGATACAAATTATTTGAGGAAGTAATGTTTTTCCCAATATTATCTGCCTTCATGAAGCTGCTGCACTCAGCACACAGCTCTCCTCTAATATTGCTGATGACATCCAACCGCACCTGATGTTGGGGAAGAGGAATCTGAAAGAAAAAAATACCATGCGTTGTGCATCTTTCGCTTATTGAATTATTTTCCTAAAATCTTAATAAATGCAATATTTCTTGAAAATGAAGACATACATTATGATAGGTACGGAAAACCTCAATCTAGTTGTTCGTAGTCTGGGGTTCGGAAGGTGTCTATGGTTCGAGGCCTGCACGGTCCTGTATTTGGAAAACACCTCAGCATCTGCTAAACAGAAATGGTTGTGTAGCCTGCCATTCACCAAATCCTCAAGAACGATGAGGAACGTTGGTGGTAGTATCTTCAGGTGCCTCCACTGCCACATGAGTTTCTAGTCTGATGAGGATAAAAAATTAACCTACAGAAAAGCTGAATTTATTAGAAATGTTAGATTGTAAACCGTAGTGCAGGGATATTTTTGTCAAAGACATGTAGAAACATTTCCAAACTTAAAGAGGTCCAAATGGTGACGTCACGGGTGTAAGGCTCCTATTGGTTGAGGCATGGACACCGTAAATTTATCCACTTAGAATCTTGGCGTCTGTGTTGTTGACTTCTTTCTGGAAATGGTAACGTGTATAGGCATGTATTTACAGAATGGAAGGAAGGAATGCACCTAGGCTGTAGGAAATAATATCTGTTACTGTTCTTTCTAGAATCATTATTAATTAAAACACTTTGCACTCCATCAGAATTTTACATTCGCGCTTTACTGAAAAGAATCGCGTGAAAGAGAGTGAGAAGGAAAAAGGACGCATGAAATCGATGATGCAGACTTGGGTTGGAAGCATAACGTAAAAATTATAATTTGTTCGTTCCTTTTCCACCCAGTTAAGCAGACACACGTGCGGACACATCCACGTGCTCAGTGACAGGACGCATTGGCACAGTCGAGTTGTTTCATTCGCGACATCTAGAAGAAATAGATTCACCCATGCTTGCTAATGGATGCTTGCTAATAAACTTCGTTTTCTCCATCCGCTTTTATCCTTTTTCTATCTTTCATTCGCGAATATGCTCTCGCGAGAAGAAAATGGCACACGCGTAACGCGCACGCGCGCACACACACACAATTCTGCATCCACTATACAGATCCCTCAAGCCACTATGGTCCTGCATCCTAACCAGCATCTCCACTGACACTGTACATGTATGTATGGAGGATGCGCACGTGAAACTCGTTCCTTTCTTCGTGAGGACTGCAACATACTGTCCTCTTATTTACTCTCGTCGGTTCTCGCGCGACCAGCCGAGACGGAAGACGGAAAATCGATCACTCCATCTTTGAGCGCTTGTGCTTCCCCCCTGTCGTCTGCTGCACCATATTTGATGTTTTCCGCTTGACTGTTAATGGTCGTTGGGCGAATATGTTCACCAGGACAAATTTATTGCCTGCATCATTCTTCTGTGTTCCAAGCGCCATGGAGGCTGTCGACTGTTTATGAAAAGTGAGTAGTTTTAGTGTGATAGTTACATTTATAACTAAATAACAGCTTTTTATAGCATTTGGGTCTACTCTTTTTATGCAACTATCATTAATTTATGAAACAGTAAAACCACGTTTAAAAATAGCATGAATTGATACAAGAATTATATTTACTGGATGAATGAAGGAAACACGAGAACATACTTATGTTTTGCGTCACTTTAAAGTCTGTTTGTTTGTCTGTCTGTCTTCTTGCCTGCCCGTATGCTGACTCGTGTACAGTGGCTCTGTCGCTGTTTCTTGTCTGCTATTTGTTTAAACGAATACACCGAATTTCAGGAAGGTATATTATTCACGCGCACTGAATCTGCTTTAGTTCCTAAATTGGAAGAATCCTTTGACCCAATGTACAAAAGTAACAGTAGATAAAGTAGAAAGGTGTAATGTTTCAGGATAGCTGTTACGAATTTTCATTTGTTTTTGTTGTTGTTGTCAACATTCGAGAAATGTTACATCAAATCCTGACAAATCCTATTATGCATGCAGTTAGTTTTGTATACTTTATCCATAAATCGTATTTTTAACATATACCAGATTGTGGATGGAACACAAACTCATACATTGAACACGAACCATCTCGTAAATTAAATATAAGTCAACTTGTTTATCGAGGAAAAAAATAACTCTTAAATAGAACACAGACCAGTTTGTATAAAGAACACATATCATCGCAGATAAACTTGCATAAAGACGCAGACAAGCTGTCAAACGCAGACTCAATCATACTCTGAGAACAGAGGCCACTCGACACCAAACTAGTTGGTATAAACAATTCAGAAGCAAAACTAATTGAAATCAGTGAGTATGCGCTAATTTTTTGAGGAATAATTCATGAATATGTTAGTTTCTCCAGAGACTGCAATAGGTTGTCGCTACAATGATCAAGGCCTTCAAAATGTTTATTGAGTGGCAGGACAGTCTGGACCAGGGCTGAACAGACTGTTACTAAAAAAAGATGGATTAGTCTTGTTGTCAATAGGAGGATAAAGATTGACATAGAGGTATGTCTAAGCTGCTTAGACGTTCCTGGAACCACCACCACTACCAGCACAAAAAGAAGATAACAACAGAAATACTGATGCTTTTGTTGCTGTTGGTGGCGGAATAGAGGCAATTATGAAAGTATGTTGATAATCATGATGGAGAAAGTTTATGGGTAACAAAAAATAGAAATAATCTCATAAGTCTCTAGACATTTATCTTCAACTTTCATCCAAAACTACTAAAAGAATTACAGCTTCATGAAAACGGCAAACAGCGGCGAACTGTGATGGCGGCAACTTTACCAAGCTTAAAGGTCAACAGGTCAGGCAAGTCGAAGTCAAAATTCAGAAAGGTTTTAATAACAAAACTGCGTGTAGCTGTATCGACACGAACACTTGCATCCTGGATGTGTGACCTTTTATAATGATTCAAGTGATGCTCCCTCCAGGGACACCTCGGCAGCGCTTGGCTTGATCGCCTGCACGACAGCATGAAGCATATCGTGGGGACATCTGTTTGTCAGTGGACACGCGATGAGTGTCACACACGCAACCGCCTGTAAGTTGTGTGAAAATTGATGCATTTTTGCCCTGTGAAGCTGACGCCATCAAACGAACCTCTCTGGGTGCCGCCTTCCCAGAAGCAGCAGGACACTGGCCGAAGGGAATGCTAACCGCGCCAAAAAAAATAATCTTTCTTTGTTTTCCATCCTATCATTACTTGACTATAGCTAAAAATTTGACCATTGTCAAAACCTGCGACTGAAAATTCTTTGTCCTGTGTCCAGATCTGCATATTGTTTTTTTTTAAAAAAATATTGTACTTGGAGACAGAAGTCTTGTAATACACAATGGTCCTGAAAGTCAAAACAATAAGTTTTATTTCCTTTACTAGGTTAAGTTTTGTGAGGTCGTGTAATTGAATTTCTGTTTGTGCATTCACTAGTGTAGAGGCTTGACATATATTCAAAAATAAATATATAAATACTTCGTCAGTTGGTTTGGGCCCTTTTGGCATTGATGAGGGATTGTTATCATTATAGCCGTTACAGATAAAGGAGAGAAGATTTTTGATAAGACAATTACAGCGACCCAGCTGCCGAAGACTACAGGCAGAAACTGATTCTAGACGCCATTGTGATGGCTTCACTTTCTTATTCTTGACCTCTTAATACAAAAGTAATTAGTGGCTAATAAGATTTGTTTATTATGAAGTGTATAAAACGTAGGGCTGCAGTAAAGGCAGAAAGATGAACGGGAAAAACTTCGGGGCAAAGATTAGGTTAGAGCTTAGGGTTAGGATTAGGGAGAAAGAAGAAAGAGACAGAGGCAAGAAGCCTTTCATTAAGTCCTCGTTTGAAGATGTCGGTCATGGATTCTATCAAGCTTTTACAGACTACGATGATTTGCTCATCTAGTAATCTGGTTTTGCTTATTTCATTATCGGTGCCATCCACTAACTGAATTATCTGCATGCGCCATCAGAAAATTCTATCAACTTTTCTAACGGCGGAGAGACAGGCATGCTGGCGAATGAATGAACGAAAGATGAAGACTGCATGTAGCGAGTTGGTAAGGTAATAAAGTGGTGAGTAAGTTAATGTCTGGCTGAAAACAAACCATATGATCTTTTATACTCAAATGTGGTACAGAGCATATTATTTTTCTCCTCTCGTTTTTTATTGACCCTATTTTTTAATTCTAGCTCATTTTTGTCGAAAGACTTTTTCAAGAAATGGACAATTATTGAAATAGTGTATAGAGTGGAGGAAGGCTGGAATGATACAAATTGATATTTTTAAAGCTAACAGCGTTACGATGTAATCTGCCTAGGGACTCGCTTTTTTAAAAAATAATTCCCATAGGTTGACATTTTTGTGTGTTAAAGTCGAATAAGTTCTGATGCTCTTCTCCTCACTTTCATCGCCTGGAACCTCATTATTGTTTGTGGATTTGTGGAAACCAGAGCCTCTATTAAAACTCAGAATACTGTGGAAATTTGAGGTGTTATGAAAACCCGAGGCTTTAAATTATTATAACCGATATCCTGAAGACATCTGTCTCGCTATTATCGTTTGAATGTTGTAAAATCACATTACTTATTATGGTATCTTGAGGATGACCTTACAACATGAGTTTTACTCCCAATGTTAATATGTATGTAACCAACAGCATTTGATGTTGATTTGGGCCAGATGGCCTCCTAAAATCTGAATAAACTGAATTTAAAAGACCGAAATATCAGCAAAAGTATCTGTCCATGTCCCTCCGCCCCTTCCCCTACTTCCCCGACGACCAGTAAAACTAGTTGCCAGCCGGCATCAGTCAAGGGTTTAATAATGAATGCATTTTCGTCTGTGCCCATGCGTATATACTATGTACTTAATTTGGAGAGATGACCCGACAGGTGACAGGAAACTTTTCCCCGATTGTGCTTCTCCTTCTGTCTTCCTCGCTATCTTTTCTATCTCTGTTCTTTCCTTTTCCACAATAACGTTCGTTTTGTGAGTAATGTATGGACATGTGTGTGTGTGTGCGAAATAAAAAAATGGGTAGACAATATATGTTTATGTGTTTGGTGCACCGTATGTTAGGTGCTCTCAACCTTAAAAACACTAGCCTCTTCACACGAAAATTGGAAGAGCGAAATATCAACAGCGATTAGTCGTTTTCAAATAAACATCATCTGCTGAGTTCGTTTACTCGATGCAAAGCTTTCATTTTTTGTGATCGTTATGCCAGGAGAGAAAAGTTTTATCCTAAAATTATACAGCAGTGCACCGCTTTTGCATCCAAAAGATACACATCTTAGAATATTATTAAAAAGACATCAGAGAAAGACTAACATTGAAGTCAATATATTCTTTGTGCGCTGCTACGGTTTGTGAAAAAAGACACTTTCCTTATTCTTGTCCATTTTAGCTTTAGATAGATATGTAAAGAACTGAGATTATTCTTTTAGTGAACAGGGATGAAAGAGCTCATTTGCCTATCCTTTGTAACAGTGTGTGTGTGTGAATGTTTTTCTTATTCTTTCTTTGAAGCAGATAAATACGACTCATTTTATTTTAATTTCAGAAGATAGATATGAATAGAGTCTATGTACGTCAATCAATAGCTTTTTATTTACAGCGGCCAAGTATAGCATGGGATCTGCATCAGGAATCACTTAGTTGATTGGAGATTTTCTTTAACATTTGTTAAGTATTCCGATTTTTTCGCTCCGCATGTGTATTACTCTGGACTCAATGGTAGGAGTGACAGTAACGAGAGTGGTCAAAGGTCAGCTCTGGGATCTGAACCATGCATAACATATGGTTGGGTGTTCTGGTTATATGAAATTCTGTAGAAGGCTTGATTCTGTGAGAGATTCTGAGATCCCTAGATGCGCTTACGTACCTTTAAGGCAGGTGAAAAAGCCCCAGAAAAAAAGAACGATCTGCCCACCCCTCCTTCAAATCATGGCAGCCTAGCGATTTGGAAATAACGTTGATGTCATCACATAAACTCGCAGTAAGGGTGAAGGAGAGGCAGCCATATGGTGCCTGCAGAATCTTCGCGTTGGATGTAAAGATGTAGTAGAAGGTAAACTAGATACATCAAGATGTTGAATCAAACGGCTTTCGTTGTGTATTTAATGTATTTTGAAATACACTAAGTTCCTAATTAGAGTGCTTCTTGTAAAAAGGTATTTTAAGATTCCTTTCTGACACCTGTCTCACCCGTGCGCGCGCACGCACACACACAGACACACACAAAATATCTTTATGTAAACATGTAAAAAAGAGAAGGGAGGAAATTGATGTTTTATGCCGTCAGCAACTAAGGTTATAACACCTCAAAACACCCGCAGCCTGTAAATAGGTGCCACATGCAGAGAAAGAGCAGTATGTCCGAGACGAGATCTGAACCCAGGACACCCCATTCCTTATTGTATTGGTAAACAGAAAAAGAGAGAGTCAACGAAAGGAAAAAAAAAAAGAAGAGATAATACAGCACAGCTGGTAACCCTTCAAATGCACCTCACGTGTGGAAACCATAAGTCGCGTAATGTCCGTTCCCTAATATAAACAGTCTTCCAATTAGAAGGACTGTATTCATTCTTTTATCCATGTGCAAACCATTTTTACGAATACAGTAAAAAGATATATTCTTGGTCTGTTGGTTCCAGAATTTTCAGACACGCTATGGTTTAAGTTCCTTTAGCAGCTCCCTTTCCTGTGACGTGGTGTGCACCATCTAGCAACTCAAAACAGGAATTAAATGATTCTTCTAAATATGTTCATTGATTCAGTCAGCCAGCCATCTCAGTCTCGCAAAAAATCCCCAAACCAATTTTTTAAAAAGCGTTAAACCGAACAGATATACATGGTCACGAAAGGTAGAGGAGGCGTATGTATGACATCGACATTCAGCATGATAGTGGGTCTGAACTATTCCTTACACGACAATGCGAAGTTCATGGCAGCCATTAGGCTTTAAATCTTGCCCTGACTGAAACCAAACCCTTGACCGTTGCGTAAGGATCGATCCCGGCTGGGGCGGGTGGGAGGGCGGGCGTGATGCCTCCCGGGGCACACGGCACAGATAACTACATTCAGCAGGTTTAGGTTATCACCGGGGGCCTGGCTGGCGAACTCAAATAACCGTGTGTTCGTCTTTCGAAAGAGTCTGACTTTGCAGGGAGACAAAACATGCTTCCTACGTCATGTCTGCTGCTTTTCTTTTCTGATGTATCAAAGTAGATATTGTCAAATGACGTATTCATTTCATTAAAGGACGTATTCATGCTATAAAATGACGTATTCATGCTATTAAATGACGTAATCATGCTATGAAATGACGTATTCATGCTATTAAATGACGTAATCTTGGTATAAAATGACGTATTCATGTTATTAAATGACGTATTCGTGCTACATGTTAACATAAGGACATCATCATGATTATCATTCCTGTAGACAGCAAATTGAAATATTATCTTAATAGTTACATATGCTGTGTGGGGAGACTGATTTATTACGGGTATCCAATCAACCACGGAAAAGGTATAATAACACCATTGATTTCTATAAAATTCTGTAGATCGCCTAAAGTCAGTAGAGTCAATAGAAAAAA
The DNA here is from genome assembly GCA_004794325.1 of Pomacea maculata. Classification (NCBI taxonomy): domain Eukaryota; kingdom Metazoa; phylum Mollusca; class Gastropoda; order Architaenioglossa; family Ampullariidae; genus Pomacea; species Pomacea maculata. The sequence continues at coordinate 108,503 of SRHC01003307.1, read as the reverse complement.
GTGTTTTTTTTAATCAGCAGCAGCAACAACAAAACCTATCAAAGGACACAAAATAATAAAAATGATGAAAGATATTGAACAAAATGAACAACCTGTCAGGAAATCTCCCTAAAAATAAACACGCTGTCCAAAAAAAAAAAAAAAAAAAAAAAGTTCTTAGGTCGACATTAAGTCGAGCGTTTATCGCGAGCCACGTAGCGTAGGCGCCACGTCGTCGCCAAGGTAGACGTACTTTGCACACGAGAGGTCAATACCCGGCGGTAATTGTGCAGTCGACTCTCACAGACCAGTGGAACTCCAGGCTGGCCCGACATGACAGCACCGTGGCATCCCTGCTAGATGGCGCCTCTCTCAGGCTGCTTCCATTAACCCACACAAGTCTCTGTGATACGCATCAATAGTCGTCCCAAAGCTTCTGCTCAAAGCCCCGTAGCCTGTAGGCATCCATCGTATCTACCCTGATAGCCCCTCATGCAGTCATCAACCACTAAACAATCTAAACTCATGCTGTAGAATTGCTACAGGATTATCGCAAAGTGCATTTTTCGGAAAAAATGATAGGAAGCTTTTTCTGCTTGTCTTATTCGGTCAAGGCCGTGTTTATTTTATAGAATCGTATGTGAAATGAATCAAGATTTATTATTTTATTTTCGTTGAATTAATCTTTTTCTATTTTATTTTTTAGCAAAACGCCTGACCTTTTGGGAATTTAGTAAAAAAAAATAAATACTCAGTCGAATACCCAAGTCCAATGGAAATTTTTGTTTTTTAGTTTAATTCATGAGTTTTTGTTTCTTTTTGTCTGAAGGAAAAGGCTAAAGTTTCAACGCTTTGAATATTTATCGTATTTTTTTAACGTGATATGTGTGTCAGTAAAAGCCAGCCGTCTCTTCGTTCTTTTCTTGCAGCTGAAAAACATTAGTTTCCATCGCCAAGTCTAGTCATCAGCAAGACGTATAAACATTAGATATGGTCCGTAAATTTTACCAAAAAATAGTACATTTTCACTTTTTAAAGAGTCTGTTTTGCATGGCCTACTCTTTGACAAAAAGCAAAGCTTTTTGGATAGAGGTAGCTAAAGAAGATAAAATGTAAGAAGATTACATCTTGGAGTGGAAAATCTTGGCACTAATCGTGAGGTATCAGCTGGACGAGTTGTCTTATCTGTAATTTCCTCCCATCTCTTTCGTTTCCTCTGCCAAACGTTTATCTCCACCTTTTTCTTTGTATGTAGTGGATTCTTTGATGAGTACAGCTGCACTTTGTTTCGCTTCCCAACTCTTCTTAAAAGTTCTTGAAAAAAAACTATGGGGTGTTGTAAGGGCAATCACGAGGTAATGACACTCAAAGATGTGTAGCGTGAGGAATTATTTGTCATCGGCCTGTCTTTGGGAACAAGTCAGAGTAGAAAGCGAGTGGGATGTAGATATTTCCTCAATTGTTAGTGTGTGATAAAGGCTTTTCCATCAACTGTTAGCGTGTGATGAAGGCTTCTCCATAAATCATCAGTGTATGCTGAAGGCTTCTCCATCAATCGTTAGAAGCCGGATGTGATGAAAGCCTTCCTACCATTCTCGCCATTCTGAAACTCTGATCAGAGGACTATCTGATACTGTAACATCTGACAATCAGCTCACCCCTGCTGCTCTTCGGGCGCTCCGGTTTGCGGAAGATTCTCGAACAGTGAAATGCTACGGACCGTTAAAATGTAGAAATTACTTGGAAGAGATCCAGAAAAAATTGCATCTTCATGGACCAACGCCAGACTGCATGTCTCCCAAGTCCATAAGTTCCCATTTCCTTTATCTACCCCACCCACTCTGTAAACCCAGATAAAAACTTTGCTCGCTTTCGTAATCCTGATGCCCTGTTATCCTACAGGATAAAGATTGAAAGAAAATGTGGGCGTCCATCAGTCATCTTCTCATGAGAGTGAATAAAAAGCAAGTCGACGTCTTTAACGGGCAGCAAAGGTCAGGCAGCTAAGGAACGCGCGAGGTCACGGCAATCATCGCACCAGAGACAAGAAGAAGAGATGTTGTTTGATAACAAGAAAACTATTTGCTGCAAGTCTTGGAGACAGACCACAGGGAAGGTTTTGTGTAGAAATTGGTCCAATACTTCAACCTGACAAGTGGTAACCGAGCATGCAAAGTTTCTTTATTGCTTCGAGTCTTGGTGTTGAGAACGCCTTGATAGATAACTACAACACCTGGCATGAAGCAGCCAGTCTCATTCCCGAGTGTGGGTAGTGGTGGTAGTGATGGTGGTGGTGATTGAGGGTTTATGCGATCTATGTAGCTAAGGTGTATATCATGGCGAGACACCAAAGACCAGCAAGAAGGTGCCATATCCAGAAACAAAATGCCTGAAGACCTGTACCATCTAGTCGTAATTACAACTAAGTGACAAATAGATCATCGTATGCTACAGAAGAAAGAGATATAACAGATAAAAAAAGAGTAGCTGTGTAGATATTAATGTGTGTTCGTGTGTTTGCCCACGCGCTCACGTTAAAAAGGCCTTAGTCAATTGGAGAGCTGGGACCCTATGTTAATTAGGAATATTTGTGTACACACGTGATGTCACAATTTTGACATTTTGTTGTGCATCAAGTTTGGAGAAGTGTATCTCGAGCACGGATAAAGCTCATTCACACTGGACATTGTGTCACGCTTATTTATACCCGATGATTTGAAAGAAAATCACACCCGACCGCACTTTAAAAAGGCTCATGCCAAACAGCTGGGCAACTCTTTATTTAACCGGCCTGTATGATGCAGTAATTTTGTATCACTAAACCAGTTGTGTAGAGAACATAGGAACTGATCAGCATATGTTTACATAAAACAAACTTCATGTCATTCGTACTCCTTCCCACTATCCTCAGCGCGTACCCGTGTCTGCTCCACTGACTTCGTGGACATCCAGCCAACGAGCCGACACCAAGGGAAATCAAAACTTGTAGGTTCCCAACCCCCAACTCAACAAACATCTCCACCCCACTCTTTCCCTCTGCGTTCCGTTATCTGGTCTCTTGCTCAATTCTTATCCCATCCGTCAAGCATCACTTGAGCTTTTTTCTCTCCGATAACAGCTTTACTTGTTGTTCACACAGTTCATGTTTCAGTCTCCCACAACGGCTTTCATTTACGCGCTGCACACTCAACTCAAATTGCGACATTGTAGTATTGTAACAACACTGTAACCTTTAATGGCAGTAAAGCGTGACGGATGAGAATGAAAATGGACATGACGATGATGACTTCGATTATAACAACGGTCATTATGGCGATGTAGGTAATCGACGTGTAATTGCATGTTTTGAAAACCCACTAAAAGGGTCTGCAAACACTTAAAAGAGTCAAACAGCGTCATAAAGTGTCAAAACACACTAAAAACTGTCATAAGGCAGAGCAAAACAAAAAAACAAACAAACAAACAAACAAACAAACAAACAAACAAAAAACTCAACATCAACAAAACAAAACAAAAACACACATCTGGGGCAGGGGCAGGTTTGCAGGGTTTTGTTTCTCATAAAAAATCAGCAGAATTTTTTCAAGCACGCCGCGAGATTACCTACACTTAATATGCTTACTCCTCCATCCGCCAGAGGCCTAGAGATGAATTTGGTGATAAGGCTATGCCATTCGCATATCTTACAAAAACTCATCCACTTGATTCGCCAACCGCGTAGACTCCTAAAAAAAAACTTCGACAACTGAATTCCCAGATGTTTCGGTAAAAACGCTGAGAGTGCATGGTTTCCAGTTACATCCACTACACCCACAGTCCTTCCACTTTTCTGATGGAAGTTCTCGGGTTTCTTTCATCGCTGAAGCTTGGACTGAGTATTTAATATCATGCTGACTCGGTCCTAAAATACAACCCAGAGAATATTTAGCCATATTGCTCGCGGTGGATGAAGTCTCAAACCGGAAGTGAGATTTGGCGGCAACAAGTTTATCACTCCAGGGGCTGTCTGAATAAAATATTTGTAAAACTCAAGTCTGCTTTAATGAAGCAAATTTAGAAACTTCTTCAAAAACCCTTCCTGTGCCATTTAGTATTCTTTACAAGCGTATCCGAATAATTGTGCCAAAAGGGACGAAAATCTGGACAAGTAGGTTCATCTTATTCAAAAACATATCTGAAGACGTTCCAAAATTGTTTAAAAAGGATTATCTAAATATAACTTTTACCGGAAAAAAACTTGTCATAAAGGTGATTAAAACACATTCTTTTATCGTATGTTGATGTTTTGTTGAACATGAGATCGTCTCATGAGGTGGCTTTCAGGTGACAAAATGATAGGCGGGATTGTCGGAAGTGACTTCTCCCATTCGCTTCGTTCCTGCATTTTGTTGCTTCGGATCTTGGATTCCTTCATATATGGTGAGGTAGGCAGGATCCCAAAACCAAAATGTGGTGTGTCGTTTTTAGTCACCCTTTTACCATTAGTTTTTTTCATTTGAAGAACAATCGAAGAAGTGAGAAAAAAAGTCACCAAAATGAAGAGATAAAACATTTTTCCGGTTGAATAGAACTCAACTGTCTTTTTCCAACTTTCTTCTTCCTATATTCTCTTATGGACTTTTCCATTTTTATCCCTCGTGTCACTTGTGGTGACAGCAGAATGTGGATGCGTTTTTTCACACACATGATTTCTGTTAGTTTCTTTCTTGTAGGTAAAAACTCAATACAAAAAGTACACTTAGCTTGAGTATTTTTGTAATTTCTCATAGAAGATGTAAATATATGACTAATGCTCAAGAAAAAGCTGAAAATATTGTTATTGTGTAAAGCAGAGCAAGCTGACCGTTTTGTGCCGACACTAAACTGTTCTGCCCCAGTATTTGCGATACGTGCGAGAAGGGATTGAGAGATTCTGTGTGGTGAATATATGAGGTGTGTCTTGAAAGTAACAGGACTAGCGTCACAAACAATTTATTTCAGCTCCAAAGAACAAACTACACGGTTTCCTCTCCAAAGTAATCCCCCTCGAGTCTAATGCCCTGTTCCATCCTTCTCTGCCATGCTTCTCTGCACTACATCCTGGCCGCATCACAACGCCCCGAGCATCCGGCAGTTCCTGGGCGAGAAGCACACAGCGGGACTGCAACAACCTCCCTGTTCCCAACCTGATCTTGCTCCACGGGTTTTTTTCTTTTCTCCGTGCTCAAGGGGATCATCAAGGGGATCATCAAGGGGATCATCAAGGGAACCTGTTTTGAAGGCGTGGAGGCCATCAAGAGGGTCGTGAAGACGGAGCTGAGGGACATCCCACAAGAATCCTTCCAGCAGTGCATAGAAGCATGGCAGAGGAGGATGGTAAAGTGCATTCTACTCGAGGGGGATTACTTTCCAAAGTGAAACCATGTAGTTTGTTGTTTGGAATTGAAATAAATTGTTTGTGACACCAGTTCCATTACTTGTCTGACACACCTCGTACTTGTGGATTACACCATCTGATGTGTTGGTTTGTAAAAAACAGCTGTTTGTGTATACATATATGTATATATATATACACACACAACATATAATTCTCTCTCTCTGTCTCTCTCTCTTTCCCTCTCTCTTTCCCTCTTTCTTTCCCTCTCTCTTTCCCTCTCTCTTTCTCTCTCTCTCTTGTTGGTCACGACTTCTAGAGCTAATTCAAAGCTAACTGTTTATTTTTCGCTAATGTATTAGAAAATAAACTTGTTGAATTTTTGTATTAACAGCCAACGATGGGGACAAGGAGAGGTTTGGGCTGAGGTTAGAAAAGAAAGAAGTGAAATAAATGAAACATAATATTGAAAAATTGCGCAAGAGACCGTGGTGTTGCGGTACAAGGGACGCAACTATCAGCTGGTGTCAGAAACCTGAACTGTCAGTGATAGCCCGTCGGCTCAATTAATAAAAATGAGGAAAATTAAAAAAAAAATTTCATTCTTGAGAGAGAAAGCTACATAGATGGCACAAACAGGAGAGTACTTTTATTTAGTGTGTGAACTTTAAGTACAATATCTGTGTTTGGTGTATGAAATATAATTAAACCACACAACTCTAAATGAATAAGACATTTTACGTTTTTTCTTGAATGGATTTTCGGAATTTTTTCAGCAGACTATTTCCCTTTCTAACGTGTTATTATGTTTTGCGTCCACAAGCTATGCTTGAAACCAGCGACCTTCCAAATCAGTGACTAAAATCGAAAACTTAAAAGCTAGGATCTACCACTTTTTTTTTAAAAAAAAGGCTTGTTGCCTGCAATCAGTTTCTGCACTCGGCTGTGAAAACAGTTTGAGGTTTCTCATCTCTGAGACACCTACTCTGCCTACTGACTGACGCCAGGTTTCCGATTCAGTTAAGAATGGAAAAGGCGACGGAATGAGAGAATTGGATTTCGTCATGCACTTGCCATGCTTTAAACACAGTGAACCCCTTACAATGCCCTACCCATAGGGTCATATTATACGGGACTTTGTCCTATTCATGTTGGCACGATGTAACTAGCATCATTGGTCAAATGGTACATCCTTTTATTTACTTACTCAGAGTTGACTGCGCTGACCTTTGCTCTTCTGAACTTACCATTGATCGGCACTGTACTGCTTTATTCATACCTTCTGAAATTAGCCAAATCTTGCGGGCAAAGTTTTCAGGAAGGACCCGCGAGCTCGGCAAGACTGAAACATGTTCTGTATGTCATGTGGAGCGGGTTGATTGGTTCGTGCTGTACATTTCCGTGCATCCCCGACGTGCCAGACACCAATAACACCCCGGGAACTTCACCACCCTGCAACGAGCTCCCAGGCTTCAAACTACCTTCAGCATCAACAAAAATAGAAGGATTCAGAGGTTAGGCTTATCTTCTACAGACATTTATTTCAATACAGATTTATTCTGTAAGGAAAACTATTTCCCCTTACATCAGTTCTCTTGTTATGGTGCATAATACTCTGGAGAAAAATATTACTCTTCTGAAAAAAATGGCTTCATAAATCATTTAATTCTTTTTATGTGCATATTTGTATGTATATTTTGTTATATAACAGCAAAATCTGTATAGAGGTTCTAGTCTCTGTATTTGTTAGTAGAACTTGATGCAAAGCAGGACAGGAAAATAAGAATAAAATAATATGTACTGACGGTTGTACTAATTAAGTTGAGAATTGTAGCTAAACTGCGCTAAAGGGAAAAAAGTACTTTACTTCCAAATGAGGTAAAGTAATCAAAATAGTTTAACTGGCTTTAAGTTTTCTTAAAAAAAAAACAAACTCATGCTGTGGCATTGCCTAAATAAACAGCAAGAAAAGTGAGGCTGAAGATATTAAACATGCCAGACTGCAAAAGTTTGAAAAGTCAAGATGAGTAACCTGCAGTGATCTTTCTGGTGGTCTGTGGCTGGGGGAAAAGATTGCAAGAAATTATACACCACTGCGACAGACTATTTATCATGTTATGTCGCAGTCCTGCGCTTTAAGCTTCTTATTCCGGAATTCAATGCCGGTAGACACATGATGGTGACATGTTAATAACGAAGTCTCACAGTCGTGGAGACCAGTTATGTCTCTTTTGATTTATCTTTCCAATGCAGCCACGACAGACATTCTGTCTTTGATTGCACAGAAGACAAAATGAAAGAAGGAAATGGCAAGACTATGAGTATAAAATAAAAAGAAAAGAAGTAGAGAGCGAGACAGAGTACTGGGTGAGAGGATGAAAGAAAAAAATTGATAGCGAAAAGGAGAAATAAAGTCATGACAAACAGTCTCCCATAAACGTGGAATATCGTTCTAAAATCACTTATTAATCCAGTAAAGTTGTTTAAAAACCGTTAATAGGTAATATAGCTTAATCTTCATGACCTTTCAAATGATCTGTTTTGTGACTATTTTTTAATTGACTGTAATTTATAACATTGTGCAACAACTCCAGACATGAATATCATCCGACCCAGGAAAGAAGAGGAGAGAAATACAATAAAATCGCTCAATGCGGGCGATTTAAAGAAATTTGAATTCGTAAACAAATGCATCAAATGACAGAAGGTCATTTGTTTATGAATATATTTTTTTGAAACCGTAGCTGCGTCCAGTAAAACAAAAGAGACAAAAAAGCATTTCCCAGAAAGTTTTCTCGAGGAATCTGTACGCAGATTTTAAAAGCAAAATTTGTGTTTTCTTTTAATGCATAACAGTCCTGGGGAAATAGAAAAAGCAACTTTTTTTAGTGGTAATTACCCAGAGTACTTATACCTAGAACCTTCCAGGTCCTGTTTCGTGTCCAACTAATTGCGCATCGATCGACTGACTTACGAGGTGGGCTCTTGAGAAAATTAACACCCCCATAGAATATCACCATATGGCTAAACGTGGAGCCAGACTTCATAAATATGTAAAACACTTTTGTCGCGATGAATTCTCAGAGCAACCACAAAAAAAGATATGTGTAAAATCAGTATCTATGTTTTACTGTGTGTACGCGCGCGAGAGCACGTGTGTGCGTTTGTGTTTGAAAAGGTGAGCTAAGGAGAGAGAGGTCTGAGAGAGAGGTCTGATTAAGGCTGAAAGTGATTTTCTACAAGATTACTTTCCACTCCTCGACCATCGCAGACTAATGGCGACCTGGCGAATGATTGGTCGAGACGCATGCAGAGACAGTCTCGTCGCCCTTAATGTTAGCTTTATCCGCCTTGTAGATGTTCTTTCTCCAGCTTGATGTCATTTAAACAGAAAGGCCAGATGCCCTCACACAGAGCCCTGCTGTATCAGAAGGTACCTTGCTTTGCAACCACATGTCATGTATACACTTTTCAGGTCATGTGATTCACTGGTGAATGTAAAGGGTATTGTTACAAAAGTCTACATTACCAGGTATGAATTGAGCGCAAAGGCACTTACAGACAAAATTTATGCGAAAAATGCTTTTATTAAAGGTAGAAACTCTACGAACAGCAGTTATAGGAACAGCAATAGTAACAAGAAGAACAACATCTATTGCAAAATTAATAATAATAGAAAACTTGCGAGCTACATCCTGAAAGATAACATAAAGACCTGATAACTTATTCATCGACGATTTCGTCGAGCGCATCACGGCCCCAGAGGGAAAGTCCTGATGAATCTAAGGAAGCAAGTTGAAGGTGGCGCTTCTCGGGTTCACGAAATCCGTGTAGTTTATCACAGCCTATATTTGGTTAATACGGTCCTAACGAGCGTTTTATGGCTGTCCCCTAATGTACACACCCTCTGTGAAAACTTGCCATCATGTCAATCTGAACCGCTCAGCCCTTGTATTTTTTCATCTACCAGTAATTACCTCTTTTGCTCCTTCAGTCTAGTCTTTCAGAATATCTCTCATCGGCATTTCTAGGCAACGGGTCAAGCATGTTCTTCAGCTCCGATTCCTTGATGAGTTGTGGACAAGTTTATACACATCAGCGTCCACTACCAATGAGATCACTTGCACTTCACTTCATGGTAGGGTTTATTTCTGGCTCCCTCCAGACCGCGGGCCATACATTTTAGTGCACTGAGTGAGGGCGGCATCCAAATTTTATGTTGAGCTGACTCGGTACCGGCTAATGACTCCATCAAGGGATCTGTGATAAACCGCCTTCGTCAGGCAAAGGAGATCGCAAGTGACAGCGAGACTTCTTCTTCTTCTGCTTGTCTTTTCTTTTTAGCGGCGTCCCTGCACTCTTTGTAGCCAGGGTGAAGGTCTCAGCAGCTTCCTATAATGATGTGGGTAGGTCACTCTTCATCCAAGTCTCTTCCGGGTGTCTGGCTACTTCTGCTCTACGACAGGTGGAGGGCTAGGAGCTGGGATAGAAATCGGGAAAAAAATATGCCAGTGCGCACGTGCACACACACAAACACACACACACACGCACGCTCACTTTCATTTCATTTGTACTTTTTAATTTCTGTTAGTGTTCACGCTTCTTCTTGTGAAAAATATTCAAACCAGTATAGAAAATCCAAGAGATAGCGTTCTCACAAACAAGAGGTAGTCCTCCCGCGACCCCGTTTTACAGACGTATCCCAACAGACACATGCAATTTCATTTGTTAGAATGTGGTCACAGACCCCCCTGTCATCATTTTTGATCAGTGACCGAGATAAATTAAACAGGTCACTGGTCCTATCGTGATACACGGAAGGCGCAGAGCAGTTAGCAGTCCTCTCGTTCACGAAGTGATGAACCGACTCGGTAGGTTGCCTTCGTAACTGTGGTTGCCCGCATGGAGCCAATGTCCTAGCAGCCATTTGCCTCTGGGGAACTGCACCACTTGTGGGACGGTTGGAGGATGCTACTACGTCCTTCTGAGTGCAAGCAGATGTCCATCTCCTTCGTTTGATGTTGGTTAGGGTCACCGTTAGGTTGCAATCGTTATTTAGCTGCATGCTTGAAAGAGAGAGAGAAGGAGATAGCGTGCTGGATACCCATTAAGGGTGTGATGCACGACATCGTAGGACTTGTTTCTGTTATCTTTTTTTTTTTTTTGGTGGGTGGACTGGTTTTCAGATGGCTGGGTGGGTGTATTAAGTAATTAACTGATCGGTTGATGCTGACGGTAAAGTAATTGAAAAAGTCTGCCATAACGTCTGGCTCGCTAAAGCAAATTCGAATGTTGTGGGGTCCACATCGTCTACTGAGTGCATACATGGCATCCAAAGCTTTCAAGTGCAAAATGTATCGGTAGCGTGAACGTAAACACGAGAACACACACACACACACACACAACCCTAATTCATTAAAGATCTCACGGGAAAACCAGGTTCAGCTGATTTGCAATAACGTCCAAAGGAATATTCCGGTTATAATTAACAGACCAGAAGAAACAAGAAATTTCAAGTAGACTGCAGATTTAAAGAGAGTATAATACAATTACTGACATGCTTAAAGTTTCGCCAAATTCCAATAATCAACGCTAATATCTAATATGTTGATGCAGACAAAATGAACCAGATTTTTGTGGCATACGTATGTATTTTTATGGTATATGTACGTACGCATCTAGAGCATACGGTTGCTGATTATAACCATACAGAAAAAAGGAGATAAGGCTAGGCCCCGACGGCGGGGCTTGTCACACCGCATGATGGCTGGTACAGAGACCTGCTGGTCCATCTGTCTAACCGATCGCCATCCTCCATTGCGAGGGCTTTCCAGCTGTCAAGTTTAATGGTTGTCGGCGTTATTTTTATGCAATGCCTTGTATATTTGATGCGATTTGCATAGCATTTGACCGACTATTAGCGAAGATTGATTTTTTTGTGAAGGGCAACATTGGGAAGCTGGGAGGGCCTTATCGGCCCCTCTCTGAAGCATGAAGGCTGACTGAGGTCCTCCTGCCAAACAGCAATCGTTTTTCTGCCAAAAAAACCCCCAAACCACTCTATTAAAAATTACTCATTGATGCAGATGCAGTGTTGTCTGATTCAACAGACTGGTGTAATAATAAACCAGAAGTGCCATTTATTATTTGGAAATGCATCAATAAAAACTGAAACGCCTTGCGAATAATTAAGGGGACATTATTCGGCATCTGTCTGGAAAAACGTCTGAGAGAAACTATCAATGATTCTGAGCACGAGCTTTGCGGGAGAGGTGCACGCTATATTCTGAAAGGAGCAGTCACGAACGGTAACTCAGGTTTATCTACACAGGTACCTGACCTCCTTGACTGCCTTGTTTGAACTGTGTGCATCTTGCTCAAAATGCCGGCGCCCAAGTCTGCTTTACATTTACAGTCTGGTGCACATTTTTATTTAGCATTATATCTACATTTGCATTTGCATTTGCATTTATATATATGCTATTATATTTCTATTTACTGTATTGTGTCCTCTGTGCTTTAGAATTCTATTTGATGTTTGTCTGCAATGAAATAAGTCTGACGATGTGGGTTGATGTCTGCTTGCCTTACCTGGCGAAACTTACGAACGTCAGGCACGTTGAAGCCAAACGTCTGATTCTCCTCAGCCGCGGTGACCGGAATAGCCAGAGAAGTAGAGCTAAGGGAGTTCACTCTGTGCGACGCTTCAAAGTGTCTTCTGAGAGTGACTTTCCCTGACTTTGCCGTCTGCTTTGTGTACCTGTTCGTAGGTTTTTGTTCAGCTACTGAGTGAGCGTTATCTTTGATGTGATTCAAGTGTTCAGGTGAACTGAAAAGAGTAAACATGTAGAACATTCTTCTAATCGTATCTCGTGATTCGACGTCACATAAACTTAAACCATGTGTTCATTGCGGGAAAAGGTTGGTTGACAAGACTTGTGAGGATCGCACTGCATGTATTCTTCTTCTTCTTATTGTTTTTGTTGTTTTGTTGTTGTTGTTGTTGTTGTTGTTGTTGTTGCTGTAGTATTAGTAGTAGGCTTAATACACAAATAAAATAAAACGCACAAGTACGCAAATATAGATTCACACACAACACGTGTTATCAACAAAATTTCAGCAAAAAAATTATGGGATACACAATAAAAGCATCAAAAGAAGCAACATCTTGCAGTGTACTGTGGCCATCTGGCGGAAATGTTACAGATATTTCTTAGTGTTACAAGCCGAACATAGGAATCTCCTCAGCATACATTTTTGTGTGCACTTGTAAAATGCATCTTAATGGCAAAGAAGCGATTTTTCTAACTTTGCTCATTAGAACAGTTTTAAGTTTTAGAAACATGTTGTGCAGCTAGCCCCAGGAGAAACAAATAAAGTGTTTTTTTAACGTGAAGTTTGTTTGCCTACTTTTTGTTTGCTTTGTAAATCTCGATTTTGTTTTTGGGTTGTTTTCAGCAAAATGTCATGCATGCTGTGTGATAAAGAGGCAAGCTGTAGGTTTTATTTCCAGAGTGAGGAAGAAACTAGTTTTTTCATCCATGCTAGGAGGCAAGCTACGTGTGACCACATGAGCCTGCAGCAGGTTGTCCTTGATGTCACCTTTGATAATACGTGGACAATCAGTGACCTGTGCCGAGAGTTCCTGCAGGAGTTATTGGGAAATCTGATTGGCAACTATCTCTCCTGCTTTCCTGTGTAAGCCAAGGACATTCCTCTTTACCCGAAAGACATGCATTTTTCTTGGAGGTAGAAAACAAAGTTTCTTTTTTGCAGTAATGCAAGTCCAAAATGTACTTAAATGAATTGCAAACATGACCTATTCTTCTTATAAGTGTTTGGTTAGATTATGTTCAAGGTAACCTTTAGACATTTTTGATGAAACAGCCGCAGTTTAGGCTAGATCATGCACTCTAATTCTCTCTCTCTCTCTCACACACACACACACGCAGACACACACGAGCGCGCGCGCACACACACACACACGCAGACATAACCAAGTACAATTAGGGGGAGTGTTGAATATTAAAGATATACATATAGAATTTTCTCGCTGCTTCTCGTGCCCATGCTGTTCATAGCCAATATAAAATTATCTGTCGTCCTCGTATTGGCATTCCAGTAGTCTCCCATTGTATTATTCCAACAGCCGCTGATCATAAACTCAAATCAGTGTCTGCTTTTGCTTCGTTGAGATTCTGTGGTGCAGTAACGTCTCTTTCTTCGTCGGAAATCTGTATCTGCATTGACACATTTCTCTCCTTAGACCACACCGTCAATGGAATTTGCATGTCCATCTGCCTTGAGCTTCGCGGGATCACCCATGCCAGACTTTATTTGACAGTTGATTAAAGTAAAAAGTATGTTCGTCTTTGTACCGTCCTACTAGACTGGCATCTTAGGAGTTACACCAGTTTGACAAGAAGCTACAATTTGTTGGTCTTCGCTGTTCCTTGTTTTGCTAGAGCACAAAGAGGTCAAAAGCCATTAACTATTGACTGACCCTTTTCTTTGGTCGATAAAGCTAAAGCTAATCTTTATCTCCTCTTGGTCCTAGGAATGTGAATATTCTATTTTGTTTAAAGATAAGAATATCGATTTGTACAGTTTAGCAATAAGATTCTTCAGGAATAAAGATTTTTCCTAGCATCAGCCGAAAAGAGCTTTTGATCCACAAATCCCTGCCAGAAATGCAGACGCTTAAGAACCCAGGACCACATTAAAATAACGCCGGCGCCGAATGACTCCATAACTAGAGACAATTGGGAGCTCTTCCACAACTTTGGAGCCTTGCCGATTCCAGTGCTGCGAAAATCAGGGAGGCGAGATGAAGGAAAAGCTGTCCTGGAAGCCTATGACATCGGGGTCATCACCAAGGTGATGACTTCACCTTGGCGTCTGTTGCTTTTCTTTTGGCGAGTGGACATCTCTGATTGTCTGACACGACGTCGACCTCTTTGGTCTGCTAGACGAGACGAGTTGAGGACAAAACTACACAGCTTCATTGCTATCAGCAGCTGTCATTGTTCCACTTTGTAAACTGTGTAGCCATGTGAAATCATGAAGATTCCTTGCGAATGTCTTGGGAAAATACCGGAAAGAAGCAGTATCTATAAATTTCATTAGAGGATGAAGAACTGAGAGATTGTAGTGCTCAACCAGGACTAGTTTTCCTTCATTTAATTATGAAAAGCTGGCTGTTATCTTCGCAAAACTATTAGCAGCTACGCTTTCATTTGATTCCACTGTCTTCGATACGTACTGGCTGAGAATTCCGTTCTCTTTGTTACCTGGACTGCATTAGTTTGTTGAGGACCTTGGACTTACTTCAGGGGCACGTGACCGCCCTTTCTCTCGCTGGATTTGAAAGACCTTGAAGAGGTGAGGGGCATACCTGAAGGTAAAGATTTTGAAGACAAAAGAGATGTCCTTAGGTACATACTCAGGCAGTTAAGTTTCTTTGTTGTTACAGCAGCCAATTTATTGATACGGTTGTGAAAGTGAATGACAGTTGTTTGTTGATGAAGTCAGATGTCATGTCATGTTGATGATTGCAGATGACGCTTGTGAAGGTCTACTACCTTCGTCTGGGTCCCGGAGCTACCTGTATGTTACTGCGCACGTTTTTAGTTGTGTAATTAAAAAGTCGTTGGTAGTCCTGTGAGCAGTAAATTGAATTCAATAATAATAATGCTAATAATAATCATATTTAAAGTACAAGAATACTACCATAAATCATCACTTTATACTTGATATTTAGTATTAAATTATATTATTATTATTATTATTGGTAAGTAGATGTAAAGAAAAAAACTTGGCTTGAGGGTGCATGTTTACAATTAGAGACGCCATGGGTGAAGGACAGGAGTAGAAGTTAAATAAACCAAAAATAAACGCTAGGAGTGAAATGGTATTGTGGGTTTGTTTTTACTTGCTAACTTAAACTTTAATTTATTCCTGATTTCCTCGGACTTGAAGAGTTCTTATAATTGTCTGAAGACGTTCGCCGAAGCTTGTTTTAGGGTTACGATAATAATATATATGACTGCAGCCTAGCTTTACATCTGTCTATGAAACCCGCACATGTTGCGGCCTATGAAAGAAATAATATTAACAAAGTATGTGTGTGTGTGTGCGAGAGAGAGAAAGTATGTGTATATATGTGTGTGTGTGCGCACGCGCTCGCGCTAGGGGGCCTGTAAGTGCGGGAGATGCTCGGAGAATGGGTGCATGGGCTCTTTCGTACACCAGACCCTAGCATAAGATTTACCTATCCTGTTTTATCTGACAGGAAATTCCACAGCATCTTACATCTAATTTTTTGGTGAAAGCAACGTATTTAAAAGAACAGGGACCACCCACATTCTCAACTCTTGGAATGAACTTTCAGTTTAAATAAGGAAGTTCATAGCCAGTGTATCTTTTTCTCGAAAGACATCCGTGTATGCGTGGGTTTCTTAAAAAATCTCAACTTTGAACAGCCCACTTACTTGCCAAGACTCTAAACTTTCTGCATATTTACACAGAGCACGTGACAGTGCCACAGAAGGACAAAGATCAATGAGTCCTAACGAGTGTTTGAACGGTTCTGTCTATTCTAAACTCTCGATTAAAAAAAAAGAACTCAGTTAAAGACATAGCTACTAAAAATGAAAACCACACCATCTTGTGAAAATTAATTTAAAATATAACAGTTTGTCGATAAAAGGGTTTGAAAAAAGTGTCTCTCCATTATGTTAGCGTTGTGCTTTAGTCACCTTGGCGACAAAAGAAACAAGTGTGCACAGTTTGGGGTCTAGAGGCCAGTGGGTAGCTACATAAATCGAAGTATGCTTTTTTGGATGAAGCCTGGTGGATAGAGAAATGGACAGAAAGATAAATAGATATTCAACAGTATAAACCTTTTCCTGTTATGCATGTTCTGAACTTTACAATTCCCTCACGAGCTTTACACAAGCTACGGATGACATTCACTCCTCTGTGACCATCATTAACAAGTTTGCATAAAGCTGTCTGACATTTATTATCAATTTACGATGCAACAAAATGTTCACATGGAATGTACAGTTAAGGAACTTTATGGCCACGTGTAGTATGCAAGAAATGCGATCACCAGTCGTTGCCAGGTTGACTCACACAAAGAGTTGACTGTGTTGACAGTATTTGAGTGTGTTGGTTTTAGTCGCCAATCCTTTGTTGGTTCTCTCGTCGGTTTAAAACAGAAGGGCTGTTTTCTAACAATACCCGCTCCGTTGTCCTTGTTTTACTGCTGATGGCTGTTCACTGAAGTGTAAAGAAAGGTTTGGGTTTGCAATCATTTCTACAGGATTACAGAACACTTGATGTTTGTGCCGCATGTGTGTTTATTTGTAGTGGGGTCTTGAGATCAAGTACGTTTTCATTTTAGTTCAGAAAATTTTCCCCTTAGCTATGTGTGCGTGAAGAGTTGAACAAATCTGGAAAACATTTTGAAATTATAGCTAGCAGAAAGATGTTACATGGTGTGTGTGCGTGCATGAGATGGACAGACAGAAAAAGAAGTGTGTGGGTGTGAGAGAAAGAAGAATAGCAAAGACTCAGTGAGTGTCAGAGATAGTTAAAGAAATGTAAATGAAAAGCGTCATGTTTTAAATTTTCAGATGCAAGCATTGGATGCACTCAAGAATAGGAGCTTAGGGAAAAAAATGAAAGCCAGAAATTTGTCGGTCTTGTGCTTATTAAAGATGAAACAAAGCTATGAGACATTTCCCACGAGACTGGAATTTTTCGCTCACCTTTAGCTCTTGATACAGCGGGCAGAAATAGATATATTCAAAATGTCCACCAGGCATTCGGACTGCAAGACAGAGTATAAACAGAAATACATGTATCTTAGTCAGAATCTACTAGTCCTAGAAACTCTGCACCTCTCTGGGGGTCAGAACACTGCTGGCACCCACACTCTTACACTCATATCAACTTACCATTGTTTATATCGTGGTCCAAATATTCCAAATAAATCAGTGCGAACCACGATCCATTCTGGAAAAAAGTTCTTTAAAAAAATTCACATTGTGCTGTTCTTTCGCTTACCAAGTTGTCTGTGGACCAGGACTGATGTCCGAGTTGATCAATCAACCGCAGACACGTGTCTGGGAGGTCACGAAAGGTCAGCCAGATTGTGCACGGTGCTGAGGTCATCTGTAGACAGCTCAGACCTCCCACAGACCCATTCCAGCAGATTTTCTCCCATGGCTTCCTCTTTTTCCAATGTTCTGCATTCTTTGACTAAGATTAAAGTGCAGAATTTTTGTAGTTCTTAATATAACTTTGTTTGACTTGGTATCTCCACGATATTTAAGTTCATTATTTACTTATTTTTTATGTTTTTCCTCCATTACTTGCTATCTCCATTGTTTTCTTTAGAATGTTATAGTCAATAGTGCAACAATGAAGATGTTTTATAATAATTCTTAAAAGTTCCCATAAAACATATAAATAAACAGAGGGAGCGTGTGTGTCATCGTACGGGAAGAACAATGTTTCTTAATTTGTGCGACGACTGCCTAACAGGATGTTTCAAAGAAAATAAAGAAACAAAGGCGTCCTTTCATGCTTTCTGTTATTCATCACAGTTTGCGATGTTAAGAAAGTAAACTTATAAGTAAGATTAATTCATCTTCAAACTTTAAAACATTAATCTATTTGATGTAGGCTTGCGTGCTTCTTTTTTGTTATTGGTGATTGTCTTTTCTTGGTCTGTTGCAATACTTTATGTAATCCTCCAAGTCTGAAGTTCCTTGTAACTTGTCATTTAATGAAAATAAATATCTGTTGAGATCCGTTAGCCTTGTAATATTCTAAACACGGAATATCTAGATTGTTAAAATTTTGTTTGCAGAGGGACCTGCAATAGCACTGACATAATAGAATGGGTGATACCTGTGTTCTTAATTATTAATATAGAAAAATATTACCTGCAATAAAACTATTGTAATGATATAACTACAATTATGTCAACAATGTTAAAAATTAAAATTAAATTACTAATTTTTTGAAAAAGGTTCATTGAGAAGTACAGTAGTAGAACCTTCTCCGAGAACATCCTTCAACGGAAACTGGAAACTGAAAATATAAGTAACGGATCATTTCTTTCACAAAAGTCTTTGATGGCTCAGGGCTGTCCCTAATCTTTCTACACTGACCTAGAAACTTCCTCGACCAGTAGGTTACGCAGACAAGAATCCACAGACTAAATCAGAGGCAGGCGAGTCCGAAGAATGCCTTCTATTTTGGTCCTGGCCATCCTCCCGTCAGGCTGTTTGTTTGTGATCACGTGGCTTTGAACTCTGAGATTACTCCGCCAAGGCTATTTGCATGTTCGCTATGCCATCTCTCCAGTGGCATTGAGCAGAGGCGGTGGCGTGTCCGAGAATTTGACAGACTTTATGGGATAGATAATCTGAATGCAGACTATCGTTCATCGAAGAAAAAGAAGAGGTGAATGTAGAAGAAGGGGAGGGAAAGCAAATGTAGAAGAAAGAAGAAACTGATGATAATAATGTGACACGTTTTAACTATGTTTTTATTATTTAATTTAACTTTTCTTTTATCAGCTACTTGGCCAAGCTTGTTCTGGACATGAACTGTATAAACTTATTTTTTATGAAATTGGGGTAAAAGTCTTGAGTGCCCGACAAACCAGCAGGTGGATAAACACAGGCACAAACACATACAAACCTGTACTCACTCACCCGACCACACACACAGAAAATTTGCCAGTAGACAAAGCATATGGATGTCACTAAAAAAACATCGGCTTCTTGTTGTAACACTCTACCGGGGGCTCCATAAGAAATCTCCCACAAGCGTTCAACTGATTGTCTCACCGTGAATTACACAAGCCTCCGACTATCGAGATAAACTCCAGCAACAGCAGCAGACCACGATAGCTGTCTTTCCACCCTGCTTGGCTGAATAAAACATTATTGGGATAATAACATTACCTTCTGTACAAAGTTCCTAATTTTCAACTTTCTTTCACATCACTTGTGTCAAAACAAACATCTTTTTTCCCTCTACGCGCCTAAAAACTCTGAGATAACTTGTTTCTCGGAGGATTAAATGAAGTTCGAGTAAGCAGAAAAGGATACTTCGGACATTTTTTGAGAGAAAAGGGGGAAGAATTAGGAGATCAGTGGCGGGAGAGAAAAGAGGTAGATGCTTGATTAGGCGTCAAAGGTTAATGGATCGTAGCGCATTACCTTTCAGGCGGAAAATAGGATTTGCGAGGTTTGATAGCACGATATCTTACACGGAAGTCTGAAAGAAAGTGTTAAGTACCAAAACCCTCTCAGATGAAGCCGGTTTTTTTTTCTTTGGAGGGGTGGGGGAGGTTCTTGAAGATGCCAGGTCAAAGATCGCAGCAGTCTTCATTGTGAGCGTCAGCGAGTGCGAGACACCCCCGTGATGACGTCATCGCCTATCTTGGACTCCTAAACAAATAAAACGCATACTGATAAGATTATATATATTTTTGCTCTTATCATTCTCTCAATAAACTCGATTTAATTCTTTTTTTTTTTTCAGGTGAGACCTCCCACTTGCCGTAAAGAGAAATGGGATAACGACAACCAGGGGAAAACAACAGCGTCATTACGGCAACAACAACAACAACAACAACAACAACAACAACAACAGCAACAAGAACATTTTCAGCGCAGCACCCTTTCTAAAGATGGTTAACACTTAGTGACATCTGAGTGGCTTGCCCACAGGGTCAGCAGGCAGCTACCAAGGGGACACCGGAAGTTACAGAGGACCTCACAACATGGAGTGCCACTATGCTGTCGTGTCGCTGCTAGTGCTGTCTGTGTTTGTGGTGGGCAGCATTGGTGAGTAAAGATCCACAGAGTGTGATAGCCCCTCCCCCCTTCAGTATCCAACATAAAAAGATCTTTTGACCCCGGAGGCAAACGTTGGTAGTTTTCAACTAGCTTCGGGTCTGAAGTTTCCCTTGAATGAATGACTTGAAGCCCAACAAAGGATGGGTTGCAGCAAACGAGTTTTGTTCTTGATTCAGTAGGCACGCATAAAAATCAAGTGCGCGAGAAAGTTCCAGAAGATAGCTGGGAGCAAGTGGGTGTCTGTCAATAATAATTTGTGGTCTGTTCGCTCTGCACTCTTAATGATCAAAGAGCGCTGAAGAGAAGTGTATTTTATCTATAACTGTTTTACACCGAGTCAGCAGCTCAAGCGTGATGAAGGCGAACTAGAAAATAGAAAAGTTATTTTTAGACATTCTCATATGCTGAAACTAGATGTGATGCGAGAATTCTCGAATACGTGAGACAAGGTGTGGTGAACCCACAACCAAGTCAAGTGAGATCAGCAGGACACACTGAACACATATCATACTCATCTTCTGTCAACCTTTTACATACCAGTAGCATTTCGTGTGCTAACGTAGTCACATCAGCTTATCACAATTTAAGATACAGACAAATGTACAGTAGGTACCCCGGTTAGAAGTGAGGGGGTTTTCCGTTATTAATATAGTTTTTCAACATGGGGGTGTATGCTTTGTTGTTTCCCTGATCAAACTCACAAATGTCATTGTCCACGAGTTGGTATTCGTGAGCCCCTGTGTATTTTCTTTCGTGTGTGTGCGTGGATGCGTGCTTTTATTTTTATCTGTGAATCATTTTTTGTGAAAAATAAGCTGTAAGTCCTTACTTTTATGGGTTTCTTTGATATGGCTAATCTCGCCAGATTTATTTCTAAATTATCTGTCGACTTATAAGAAAAGGAATCTTTCTTACTGCTGATATATATCTCTCGACTAATCTTGCGGTTATCTGTTGTTTTCTCCTGGGTTATCAAAAAACCTGAAAGCTTCTTTGCGACTTTTTTCTTTTGCCTTGAAAGGTCAGTAAGAGCCAGTCGAGAGAAAACTTGTTTAAGCATAAAGAAGAGGAAAGTAAAGAAACAGTAAGAGGCGATTGATGATATAAAGAAGAGAAAACTTGTGTGGTCTCAAATGAGTTGACCTCAAGCGTTTTGTTCTCTTTACTTCATCATTCTGAACTCTTAAAATGGTTGAATAGACCTTTACAATTGAGACTCGCATCTCTCGATAGACTGAAAGACTTTTTCGCGAACATGCTGAAGAAGCCAAGTGTAAGGTGCTGTTGAAAGTCAGGGTGATGCAGTATTTTCCGTCAGTTTAAAGAGCAGAAGAAATAACTGCATTTCTAAGACTTCATTTGTTTGTTAAAGCAGCGCGAGAATAAACCTAATCACAGACAACATCAACATGATTGGAACTTTTAAAGTTTAAACTTGTTTTATGGTTTCTGCCTGCTTAGCAGTTTTAAGGCGTTCATATAAATAAATAACAATACGAGGATTTAAAAATACTTCAAACAAATAAAACATCTGAAAATCAAATGTTAAGAAGACTTCTTCAACTAAATGATGTTAACGTGTCAGGGAAAAGAAATAAAAATCTTCATACTTTTACCACGTTCTGGAAATTCTTCTGTTTATTTTCTTTTCTTTTTTCTTTCCTTTCATCCTGTTTTTTCTTCTTTTTCTCCCCCAAAGCACAATCCAGCCAGACTTCCCAAACAATGTGCGAGAAACCTGCCACTTCAATCCGATCCTTGCTGTCTTCTGGGCTTGGAGCCCGTTAGTCTCATTCCTCAGCAGATTTGCATGCAGACAGTCGCCGATTGACCAGGGTTAAAAGCCTGCAAATCTCCCCACTAAAGCCTCTTCCAGGTTTCAGCGGCTGGGGCCATCTCTCTTTCATTTGTCCCTTCCATCGCCCGTCAGTGGCCAGCTCCGAGCTGTTACGTTTGCATTTTTCCAGCAGTGACGTGGATCTGTACAGCAACAAAAGTGTCAAAGGTCATGTCGCAAGAGCCGAGATGTGAACTGACGGCAGAAGGCGGATGTAAAATAACCGACAAATTCATATTAAAGACAAACAAGGGTACAGGGCAGGCTTAGGTAAAGTAAGAAAGCTAGTAGAACAGGTTTGAGCTAAACTTAGTGTAATTTTGACCTTTTAAACTAGGAAAAGCAGAAGCTTCCTTGCGTGTTCACACATGTTCACACTAGTTCGTGTAAAGGAATTATACTGAGCGGAATTATGCTGACAGAGATTGTTAAAGACTGAGTTGTCCATGCTACGAGACTATTTTAAAATACATTGCTATCGAACCTTAGTTAATTATTTTTAGGATATTGCAGTTAGTAATGACTCCGGTTACAAAGATTAATCATTTTACGGTTTAATGGATCTTAAATTCTTTTGGGCGTGACGTCTTGATGTAAGATATAGTGAGCTGCCTCAGGCTCCCCTAACACTGTGGCTACAAATCGAACTGCATTAAAAATAACTTTTCGTTTAAAACACAACAAATAACCAAATAATGTATACATTTAAGCCGCGAAAAAATTCCTATCATCAGTATCTGTCACTTAAGTAAATCCTTGCTGCTTCACTTGTCTTTTCCTTTAACTATAGCAACACGAAGTGAGAGCAGCATACTTCTTGATGAGAAGAGTAAAAAAGAATTAAAATGAACTAACAATGAAGACGATTCTACGAATAACGACAAAATTCATTCATTTGTATGACAAATGTGTTAATTTAACAATTTGCCAAACGGGTGTTTATCGATGCGTCCTGTGCAACAGCGACAAAACACTGAAGAGAAAACATTTTAGGATGGGAGTGGAGGGTGGTCCTATTTGTCAGAGACACTCTCGCTGTCATGAATATTCATTACGCATATGAAGTCTAAAGATGAGAAGGAGTGTAATGCTACATTCTCGTGGGATCAAAACTCACTCACTAAGAGATGGCCGAGCCCCGAGTGCACGACGAGGTGAGTGATATGAGCCCAGCGGCATGACTCGTCACAGACAGACAGGATGTTGTGTGGACAGCCATTTCCACATTCTATCATGCCTCGCTTGGGGAACTCATAACAAAATTATCGACACTTCTTATTTACGTGCAGTGTGTTTAGTCAAACTACTTCTTAATTAACTTTTAGTTTAAAACCAATTGAGAAAAAAACACGAAATTTTTTAAAGAAATGAATCGGTGGGAAGATTTAAATCAAGTGTAGGTCACATGCTGTGGATTTAAAATCTCGTAGGGTGCGTTGATATGTTTCAATCAATCAATCAATCAATCAATCAATCAATCAATCAATCAATCAGTCAATCAATCAGTCAATCAATCAATCAATTAATGAGTTAGAGGGTGTGTGATAAAGTGGGAGAGAGTAAAATAGGTATTGTTCATGTTTCGGTTAATGCAGGGGTGTCTGCTTTTCTGTTGGTGTGTTCGTCTGTGTCAGTGTATTTCTGTATTTCTGTATTTCTGTATAAACAAAAGATTAAAAGGGACAGAAACAAAACACACAACCGACCAAAAACCAATCACCAAACCACTGCCTTGTTCTTCCATCCATCCACTTACCCTAACCCTCGAACTGACTCTTTACACAGATAACGGAACTGAAATATTTGCGATGCAGACACTTCCGTTACAACCTCTTGGTTACCTCGTGAGGCCAGCACCATCCACACAATCTGGTCAAAACAACCTCAGAACATGGTATGAGGATTGCTGGAGCTTAGCACGGTGGAGGTAGATGGAGGGGAGCCAAATGGTTAAAAAAAATCGACGATACACATCCCAGGGCTGTTCTCAGTTACTGAACCTAATAGACGAAGATGATTCGCACCAAGACTTCTGGTACTCATCGTCCACTCCGGACTAATCTGTGCGTTTGTTGTCTGCCGGCCAGTCTGCCCGTCGGGTACAGAGGTAGGCAAGGGAATGATGGTCTTCTGTGCTGAGGTTACGAGGTCAGAAAGCTAGAAGTCGCGTTTGTCGTTTCGAGAGCCAGGGCGCCTCGTGGTCTGTGAGGGAGACAGACAAAGCCAGGGACCATTAGAAAGTCCTGTGTGGGGAAAGATGTTGATATTCGTACTCGGACCTCTTGCACCCAGTGTTAGACAGGCGAGTTATCGAAGCAGTACACCAAAGAAAGTGGATCTAATCAGTTAGAAAAGGAGCAGTTTGTAAGAAGTGTGGGTTTTATCCTTGCAATCTTCTGTAGTTGTACTTGGAAGTTCGTGTTATAAGAATGTTATCATTTGTCAGCCAAGAAGATTGTTAAATTTTATTATTCCTGAAAGCAGAAATTTTTCATTGCGGGATTAGTATGTTGCTTTATTGTAACTAACATAAGTTTGACTTTTAGATAAGTATATTTACTTGAATGTTTTGGGAATATGAGTTAATAACAGTTCCAGCCACCGACCAGTCCATATCGCTAGCAATCAGAAATAATGTCTTCAGAAATAAACTCTGAAAGAAATTTCTGAAAGAGCACGTCTAGGTATTTCTAGAAGCAAGAAGATTTCCGACATCATCTGTCGTTACGATTCAAATTAGAATCGACCCATAATTTAAGATAGAAATATTAAAAAAACAAAAATCCAATGGAAGACTGAATAAGCTTCTCAAGACGGTAGACGTTTTTAGAATTCGGAAATTTGCTTAAGGAAGCAAGGACTGGTGGGCTCTGGCTGTTTTCATGCAGAGGAATCAATGATCTCAAAGACGTTACAATTATTTTGGATGAAGCCAGTTTTTCACTCAACTGTCAGTTTGGATTTTTCCACATCCAGCATCCATATTATCTGCGTCACTTGAAGACCTCTTCCGCTGTAAGAAGGTCTCTGTGGACTGGCTGACACCTTATGAGAGCTATTTTAGCCAAGATCATCAGAGGAACCCATGAAAACCTGACATCGAACATGTTGAAAAAATACAGACATATTTTTATTATCGATTTTGCTTAATTACTCAGCTCATCAAAGCTCACTAAGACACGGGATTTCAAATCATTAAAAACCATCTTTTAATCAGAATGTGGTTTGTTATGATTTTTAGGCTAATAATACAATGATGTGTTGGAAACGGAATGATTTAATAATTGAAAACACGGTATTGTATCTTTTACATAAAATGTCTATCGCACTAGAAGAATTGTAAAACATTTTGTGTTTACACCCCAAATATCTCGAAACACACATGCGAGCTTCCAATGAAACAAAGGTCTGAGCGAAAAGGGAAAGTATTTTGAGGCTGTGAAATGAATAGTTCATCAGTGGACGTGTAAAGTATTATTATTTTTAGACTAGTTTGCCTGAATTTAATAGTGATGACAATGTTTCTTGCTCATAGACACACAGAGGCAACGTCTGTTTTAGAGTCCAAATAGCTTGCACTCAAACTTCATTTAAATCTTAAATCTCGAAAAAATATATCGAACATCGTTTGGAGGCGGGCAGTTATCCTAAAAAATTAAAATATCATTATTTGGTCAAAATGAATGAATTTGACTTTCGGTGCTTTTTTCCTGGTTTGTCGAGTTTTTAAATGTGTCTCATTTTCCCACGTGTACATTTTCTTTGATCGAATAACGCATGCGCAATAACGGCACTGTTGTTTAGGAATTTTCGCTTTGATGGTCGAGTCACTTACTGAAGGACGGTCCAGTGTCTCAACGGTTAGCGCCCATCACCAATACAGCGAGGGTTAACTTTCCTGGGTTCAGCTCTCGTCTCTGGCGCGTTGTTTTTTCTTTGCACGTGTTTACAGGGCTGGCTGCTTTGCCCTAGTTGCTGGCTCGGCGTAAAACACCAATTCCCCCCCCCCCTTTCCCTACCTACTCAGTAGACATATATCAGGAGTTAGTCTGGCCGCTAGGTCAATTTAACTATCTAGTTCCCTTAACCAAATTTTATCTATGGACAAATGTCCATGAACACGAGCCTTGAAGAACAGCTGGACTGACTTGCCACAGATATAAGCAGCTGCAGGCCAAAGGTCACAACATGGCTGCAGTATGGTAAGTGTAGTGAGTTGTGGTAGGTCGTGTGGTGTTTCATGTAAGAATGGTGTCTCGTGTCTGACGTCGTGTGTGCGTCATTTATTCCACGTCACTTGAAGCATAAAAAGACGTCATATGTAAGAGAAAAGCAGTTGCTCTCAAAATGGCCGAGTGAGCGGGAAAACACAACAGTCTTCTCCGCCATCTTCTTTATAACTCTCTCAGTGACATTACTCTGAACTTGTGACTTTTCGATTCTATTCATCTACAATCTCTTCATTCTCATCGTCATCTGAGGGGGCTCGTCGACCGTTGTGTTGTGTTGTGTGTAATACGTCGTGCGTATGCTGGGTAAGTGTACGTTCGTCGTATTATAATGATCTTTCAGGAACAAATACACCTCAGCAGCTGCGGCTTCAGCGAGTCAGAGATCCATGGACAATCAGGGCTGATTATTTACGATGACAACGATGACGACGATGATGATGACGATAATGTAACGTGTGTCTATTTATAAGCCGTATTGGCAGTAAGCTTCAGGGGTTCAGTGTTTCGTGCACATGGTGTAGAAGGTTGGGCAGTCCTTCCGCTGGCTTCATAATGATAAAGAAGAGAAATAATAAGAATATGGTGATAACACAGGAGTACAAGAAACAGAGATAGAAAAATAGACAAATAAAAATTATACAAAACAATTATTTCTTGCTACATCGACTTTAATTATCTTTTCTCTCAGTTTCCTACATATCTCTACATCATCAAAAATAAGCAAAGAAAAACGTACAGTAATAAACAGAAAGATTTTGCAACTCGCAAGAAATATTGTTTTCAAGGCTGCCATCCTTTCATTCTGACCAAACATCGATCGGCTAGGAAACATCATCAATGACGTCTGACTCATCTAATTTCCGCCTGAGCACCGCATTTTACATTCTACAAGACTGCTTTAAGGTCAAGTGCGCACGCAGAGTGGCTTCTGTGTTAAAACAAAGTAGCGCTGCTTTCTTCCATCTCAGAATAGGAAGCTGGCTGTCTACTGGCAAACTGCGGCTGTAGCAGCATCACAGAATGCACTCGCTTGACCTGGCAGCATCACGTGCAGCGCCTCGCCTTATCCTAGCGAGTGACGTAACATGATTCTCAGACACCAAGAAGTCAATGGACTCTCTGTCAAAGAAACAAAGAACGAATATGAAAAGGAAATGGAGGGAAGAGAGGGGGAGAGTTCACATCAGGATTTCTCGCTCCAATGACTTTGATTGGGATAAAAACCGACTGGCTTTAGGTTTGAACACGAAGTATGCATAGAGAAAAATGTGTTTCACTACCTCCATGTTTTCTCATTCCGCTTCTTCCTATCTTCCCCCCTTTTTTCGTTTTGTTCTGCGGTTGTCAGAACATAATACATCCCCTGTACAATTTACACTAGCTGAATTCTTCACGTTAGTTCTGTTAGTAGTCCAGATACATCTCTAGCTGTTTATTTACACAATGCAGACGTGTGGAAGTTTTTCTTGTAATTTACTGTGTTCACGATTGTATTATTACTTTTATCTTTGTTATATTCTTTACATTTATTATTAACTCAGGGCTTCTGCTAAGGCTAAATTCTTTGGGGTCCCAGGGACCCCTTCTTCAGATTTTTAAGGGGTCCCTGTTCTTCGCCCAACTTTGGAGGGGACCCCATTGACGAAAATTGAAGGGGTCCTCCGAACTTTTAATGCGTACTGTACGCAATTTTTTGCGTAAGCAGAAGCCCTGATTAACTCAATGCGTGACTTCGTATGTCAAGAGGACTTTACACGCTTTGTTATCTTCCTGTATGTCTTATCAATAACTTGTCCTCTTTCCTTCTCTTTCTCTCTCTGAAGGCTACGGCTTTGGGCTGGTTGGGGAGCGGAGCGAAATACAAAGAAGTAAGGTGTTTTTTTAAAACATATTAATGTTTGTAATATTAAAGCACATGCTGATAGGGATTACAATAAAAGAGTTAACAAACTAAAGAAAAAAAATCAAATTGCAATTCCTATGTCACGAGCACGCGCGCGCGCACACACACACACACTATTCCTCAAGTCCCTCCGCATCTTTGAAGCCCTGAACGCCTGTTTATTTAGCGGAAGTTGAAAGATAAAATCAACTACTTGACAGCAACTCTTTGAAGTTTATAAATAGTAACTGAAGGTTGATGAAGAATGTTGCATTATTTTTCTTGAAGTCAAAATTACTTGATACACAGTAATGCAAATTTTGCAAATTTACTGAGTTTTTATTATTAATTAAGTGCGAGGGGAATGTTGGAACTCAGAAACAGTGTGTTCCTTTTCGTGAGAATGACTGAATTGATTTCTTCACAAAGCACATATTTACAAGAAACTTCAAGAGACCGTTCTTGTTGGAACATGCTTATTGGAGAAACTGATGGGAGTCAGAGTGCTGTAGGGAGTTTGTCAAGGAGATGAAACCATGGCTTTTTTCAATCTGTCTTTTCGTCATTCTGCAGAAATTGCAGGCGCAATAGCTTCCCTATCATCTATCAAGGTAACCGATGTTGACTTCCTGTGTGAGGGAGCCACTGACAGTCTGACATTGTCCTCTGTCAACCTTCTTGTCCTCTCTTCCAGTCCTGGCTTGTATCCAACATTTTGACATCCAAACGACATCCTGGCATTGTCGAACTTACAAATTTCCTTTAACTTTCGCAGGTTAAAGAGAAAACATATTGCAGACAGACAAACAAGATGATGACCAGCATAATGAGGACTGAAAATGGATTAATTGATAATTAAAATGTCGTAGTGCCAAGGTTCGTCTTACATTTGGAAACCAACATCAAGACCAGAAGAAATTCCGAAGTACTGAAACGAAAGCCGTTCAGGTCTTTCCCTTGAGAACAGCCACTCTTTATGCAAAATAGATTATCCAGTTTTGCATCAACAGGTCACACAGCTAATGGCCAGCCATGTGTGGAAGAACCTCTCCTTTTTTGTGCCATCAGCAGCAGCAGCCGTAGTTATGCAAGCAGACCTAATCACGCCCTCAGCAATATCCTTCCCCAGCAACACGCGGAATAACAATATAAACCAATACTACACCAGGGGGACAGGCCCACTACGGGGTTGTCTCAAAGCTTGTCCAGCAACAGCAACGACGACAGTTTCCTTCGTGTTTTATTTATGGCTAAGTAGTTGCTTCATTTTTTTAACATTACAAGAAAAGATAAATAGCATTCTCTAGTTCGAAGCAGGTTTCGATAATAAATTCAGAAGAGTTTTAGTTTAGTACACTGATGCTGACTTTTATCAGTTTATTTAAACTGCGGCAGAACGGTAGGCGTGCCTCTCTTTATTTACTGAAACATTTTCCTATAGAAAAAATGAAATGGCAATATTTGTTTATATACACAGAGCTCTTGGCATGTAAACCCCAAAGCCCTAGTCTAACAGATGTCGTAGTTTCTTTCCGTATTCAAAACAAAGAGCTCACTTCATCCTTAAAGGTGCTTTCAACGGGTTTTGCTACTGAGTGCATCCTAGCGGTCCTCTGGTGCTTTTCCCTCCAGGTGTAGAGGGTCTTTTAAAAGTTTACAAACCACAATTTAGACTTTATAGAATGTTAAAAGCATAAGGTGCCATTTAATCCTTGAAGAACAGCAAAAGCAAAAAGAACAAAAAAAAAAATTAAAAATGAATTAGTTTGATGATGATGATGATGATGATGATAATGATGATGATGATGATGATGATGATGATGAGGAGGAGGAGGAGGAGGAGGATGTACGTGTAGAACACATTCTTATATATAACGTATTTTTGTAAGTAACGATTATGATAAGTAATTTCGCTCGAAAAACGCTTTATTTATTTATTTCTCTACATGGCGAGTTTTTCTTTGTTTTTACAGTGTGATTGTGCGTTAAATATCTAAATTAAATTTGGTAGCAAATCGTCGACCTTAAAAACAGAGCAACTGCCAATCAAAACTTTGTTGTTGTAGTTACTTTATGTCTGCGGCAACTGGATGAAAGAATAAAATCGTACTCGATTTTCCTTTCTCTTTTTTTCACATCCCCATTGTGTTTAGACCTGTTCATTTTCGTCTGTCTAGTCATCCTCACAAAAGCACCTTTGATAAAATTTCCCTTTACCTGTATATTGTATGTTTTCCACTTTCTGCTATATCTTCAAAGCATACAGAAATTTACTTTGAAGTATTTCTTTTCAGTGTTTAGTTGAATAGGTTGAGAAAAAAGGAAGGGTTGGATAAACAAGGAGCTGTTGGCAGATTGTGCGCTGGACAACCAAACAAGCAAATAAGTTCTGACAAAGAGACAAGAGTGTCTCTATTAGACAAAGTCTGGTTTCTATCTCGCTTAGAATACTGTGTACAAAAGCCTGTCACGTGTTCTTGTTTACAAGAGCAGTCGGTGCTTGTGCGTGCGACCGCGTGCGTGCGTGTTCGTGGAGAAAGGGAAAAGCTTCAGGAAGGCAAACATGTGACCACATCGAACTCCCAATTTGTTTATATCTCGATGCTGCTGTATTCTGTTTAATTTCTGCTGTTTGTCTGTCCAGTAGTTCGTCTCTGAAATGAAAAATGGATATTTTGATCACCACAATGAACGAGTCGTAGATTATTAATATGTGTGTGTGTGAAAAATGAGGAAGAGACAGGAAAAATTTTCACTTACCATATAACGACGGGATACAAGCTGTTCCGAATTAACAAATATTAACAAATATACCTGCATGAAACTGTCACAAGGCAAATTAGTTTAATTAAAAAGAGTTAAAAAGCGTTGGTATTAACGAGCGCAAGGATTAGTTTGTTAAACTTTTATTATTAAGATGTTTATGGTATGGAGAGGTCTTTTTAAAAAGAAAATTCTGTACATATAAAGGCAAAATATTTGATTAGCTGATGATAAAGATGAACCGTACAGGCATGTTTGGACTTAATAGACTTAAAGAAAAGTAACTTGTTGGTAACCTAAAGGTTAAAGTTTATGAAACACACGCTCGCGATGTACATGACAGCATCTACTAAAATACCGGTAGAACCTCTGCTGTGGTTGATGATGGAGGAGCCGCGAGGTGGAGGATGCGGGTGCCGCCCACAGGTTGGTGCTGCAGACACTGTAGCCTTGTCAGCCAATCAATACATGGGGCTGACTCCTTGTCGCCAGGCTCGGGTGTGTAACTAGCCACCCGACATCTCTACCACCGCGATTCATATCTTGCTACTCTTCGGAGCCAGTTTGTTTGGATTCTACTCTCGTAATTACAAAAAACGAATTGAGTGCTAGAGTGTGCTGTGGTACAAATATCTTGTAAACTGAGCTTTGTAAGACCTCTTTGGAATGTAGTTACTCTACTTTTCGGCATCGTTCACATTTCTGACAACAAAAATGCGTCTGCATGTCCAAGGAGGTTTTTTTCTTACCTTGGAGACAAGTGACAAACGATTATGCGCCGAGCGGAGTGAATCTTGTGCAAGAGTTTTTACTCTTCGTCAGTGTTGTGTGATCTGCTCTTTGATATAGTGTTTCAAGACAAACACTGTTTTTTCGTATAGTGTGCGTCTTATTTGCCAGGAAGGGAAAAGTTCTCATCTCATTGCCATGGCGTTCTCATGTCTTTTGGAAGGAATCCTTCTCCTCCAACTCTTCTGTCTGAATCTGTCTACGAGCAAGCGAGGTGAGGATGATGTTCTGTTATTTTTGTTTGTTTGTCGCCTCATCATTCTTCAGACACCTGGCGTCATGGAAGTGGGTACACGTGTACAGCTTTCTTTCTTAATTTACATGTAATCACTTTTCTGTATCCTTATAGAGTGAAATTCTTTGCCATTTATTTGCTTTTCAAAAATAATTGATGATGAAGCATACACACACACACACCAGTTGGAAATACTTGCCGTACTTATCGCATGGTTCTTGTAAATTTTTATTTAGCTTTTGTAAGCATATATATTGATCTGTAGTAGTGACAGAATGAGAGACAAAAGGTTGAGATGAGACAAATAAGCACATGTACAATATATCCATTAACTTGCGTCTCTTGATCAATTAGCTAATTATCAACTTAATTTAATAATCATGAATAGGCATAAGTTGTTGGTAAAACCATGTCAAATCAAGCATCAACAGTTTTTTTTAAATTTAAACATACCTCAATATATATATAAAACTTTTCTCGATTATTTTCGTTCTATTTTATATTCATGGAAAAATAACTTTTTCTTCTCACAGTAATAATATATTTTAAACTGAGTAGCACCGCTAATGATCTGTCTAGATAGTAGAAATGAATCTTTCTCTTCAAGCTTCATCAATCATTACTAAGAATGGACATTTCTAGAATATTTGAACAAAACTGGCGAGAGTGTTGTTATTTTTTCTTTCCCAATATCAATTTTACGACAAGACGGCAACAGATGCATCATAACTAGGAAAAATTCAGGTTTCCTCAAGTAAAATAGGCCACTTGGGTTTTTTGTTTGTTTGTTTGTTTGTTTGTTTGTTTGTTTGCATGTAGAGGATCGTGCCTGTGTGGAAAGACATATCGTGTGCCTGTATATGATGATTGCTAGTTTGATAAATAAGTGATTTAGTTGTTTTTACGACAGTACATGGTTTTGCCATTAACATGATCTTTTACTTTGTAAAGACTTGGCAGAGGAAACAGAATTGACAGGACTCGGATAAAGTACAAACAGCAAAATCACTGCATACTCAGTAAACTTTTAATTTTGCAAGATCACATCTATGTCATCTTTTCTTGTGAATGACTGAACGTCAAGTTGATCTGCACTTACCTATAAATATAAATTATCACTTCATAGTAACAATATTTAAGTATTTGTTGGCTCCATTGCACTAAGGATTCCCTCTTACTGTTGTAGACAACGATGTTATCAGTCAGTCGTTCAGTTGCTTGTCCCTTGACTGGTACTTGTCGTTGTAACGTGACCCCCCCGCCAAAAAAAAAAAAAAAAACCCAAAAAAAAAACAAAAAAAAAATAAACCAAACAAACCAAAAAACAAAAAATCATCCGTAACACCCTTACATTGCGATAGTTATCTTACAGAAAGAAGTCAAGTATAACACTCAAGCAGAACTTGTTTAACCTTCAGCTATACGTTATAGAATCTCCCAAGATGATTTCTGAATGTCTATTTATTTTAGCCAAGTTCAAACCATGTTTAACCATGCTTATTTATATACACCGTCGTTTACCGCCGGCTGTTGGCGATGAGAGCAAACATAAAATCGTTGATCTTCAAATAACACGACTGTCGGACAAACGTCACGAAAATAGATCGACACCACTTCTGGTGTCCTTGGGGACATCCGCTCCTCCAGAGTCTGTAATTAAGGTGAAGACGTGTGGCATCGTCTCGTGCCTCTGGCTGAAACCCTTCACAGACGTACAAAATAATCAGCTTCTCCTTCCAGATTTGATATCTCTGGTAACGAATAATCCGATGGGTGATTTCGCGACTAATCCAGTGTTAAAACCTCTCAACAACATTATAGTATCATCTATGTGTGTGGTTTTTGTTGTTGTTGTTGTTGTTTTTTGCAGTGTCTCTGGTGGATATGAACAAAAAAGATGAAGAAAGTTAATTTCGATGAATCTGGCAAATAATACAACACATAAAAAATTTAGGGAAGTGACAGATAAAGAATAGAAAGACTGGAGGGGTACAAAGAGACAGAGAGGATAGACACACACACGTGCGCGCACATTAACACACACATAAGTGATTGACACGTACACACACACACACATTGAACTGAAACACTCATCAACATTATGAAGACTAAAATTTATTTTTCCTGAAACATAAATTTTTGGTTTATGTGTGTGTGTAGGCATGTGCTTACGCGCTTGTCTATCCTTGGCGATAAATAACATATTGTTGTTGTCCTCTTCCTCCTTTGTCTCCTCGAATTTTTTAAAATTTCTCTTCCTCTTCATATTCGTAAATTTTTCGTCTCTTCACTCATTTTCCTCTCTAAAGCTTCTTTCCCGCTCTCAAATCGCTTTCCCTCCCAACCCACCCACGCTCAACCCAGAACACTTAATTGCGTTTTTCATTGGCTCAAGTAGGAAAAAAAGTGTGAAGCACATGACGTAAACAACGGAAAGTGTGGCCTTTCGGTTATTTATCTCACGGAAATCCCCGTGCTCTTCTCTCGTGTCAAACAGAAGACTTCAGACTTTTCAGTTCGATAAACACTGGGAGCCAAAGTTTCACGTGGAGAGGTGGAGTCACATGAACTACACTTCCCTCTGTCTTTGCTAATGTTTTGAGCTAGCCAGCCAGCTTTGTCTTAGCTGAGTGTTACCTGGTTAACCATCAAGTTCTCTCTCTCACACACAATACACAGAAAGTCTGTAAACTTTAGTCCCGATGTGCTTGTATGTTCGTCTGATCTCATCTTTCCATGTCTTAGTAAATCAGCCAACAGGCATGTTAACGACCAACCAAACAAACAAATAAAAAAATAAAAGAACTAACAAGAGAACAAACAAATAAATCACTAAACAAATCAAATAATAAATGAATAAACAAACAAATAGACGAACAAAGCAATGAACGAACAAATGACTACAACATGCGATAAATGGTCACTGACTTTCGAAGCTCAAATGTAAAACATCCTCACTTAAAAATAAACACTAGACTTCATTCAAAGTTTAGCGTGTCTAGTGCCTACGTGGCAGGAAATGATTGACTTTGCCTGTCCCAATGTCCTCCTGTCTGTGTCCTCAGTGCCGGTGGAGATGTCCCACGAGAAACGCCTCATCCGGGACCTAATCCGCGACTACAAGAGCCTGGGCATCATGGGGCGGCCGGTGAAGGATCAGAACGAAACCATCACCATCTCCTACGGCTTGTCGCTGATCCAGATCATGGATCTCGATGAAAGGAACCAAATCCTGACGACAAACGTCTGGGCTACTTACGTGAGTCCTAATGTGGTGCTGGCCACCGTCTCTCCCCGGTAATAAGACCGGGGCTTATAATAATCTTTGCTCATAAACAGGTATTAAGATTTATTTTCAGGGGATCTCTTATTTCTTCATGTACAAAAATCTACATTTATCTTAATACAGTCATGCCATCTTTTTTCTGTAATATCGTCATAACTGTCCAAACCCTGAATTCCGGGTTGAATTTCTTGTGACTCCATTTCCCGTTGAAGTATTGCCCATTATAAATTATATCATTTATTTAAAGCATGAACCTAATAATACTATTTAATTAAATAATATAATTAGTTTAAAATTCAATACGTCAACAAAATCTGCCCGTCTGGCTGACGGTCTTAACTAAAGTTTATATTTGGGGTAGCACTTATTTTAGAAAAAAACACGGTAACAACGAAACTAGAGGTTTGGTACCTATGGTAATGATTTGATTTAATTTTTGGTAGTTCATACAGAATTTGTTATTTTTCTTTATTTGTGTATATCTTAAGTTATTGATTTGTGCATATATTTAATAAAATTTTCATTTATTTAATTGTATTGGATATCAACATGTTATTTTGCTTACTGTCCTAGATTAAAACACTGGGGAAAGATGATCTATTGATTTAGTCTCCACATGTTCTGAAGAATGTAAATACTATTAAATACATCGTTTTGATGGTAGTTTCTCTTTACTATATCAGGGCAATCAACGAGAACTCGTCTCGTCTTACATTGGTTCATCCAGATGATTAAACGAGACTGTTCTTGTCTCCCTCTACAGGCAGCCGGATAATAAACCCTGCATGGCTTCTGTTATTGTCGGTTGATGTATTGGTCTAGAAAGTCATCAAATTATCATCAGTTGCAGGCAGTAAACAGCGGGAGAGGATGACACCCTCCCTCGTACACACGGCAAACACGATGTTTTGTTGGCTTTAGAGTCTCTTAAATGCTAGCGATCCTCTTGTGATGATTTGTTTGCTGGCTTCTGCTGGCGTGAGAGAAACGTCAGTCGTTAGATGAAGTCCAAAGGTGGTGTCTTTATTGCACAAAGCATCTAAAAATCTCTCGTATCAAGAACACGAAACAGCATGAGTCTTGTTACTCAGAAACATAGAAACTACTTTTATGACTTTCAAAGAACAAGAAACATCATCTATAATGTTATCCCGAAACATATAAACTACATCTGTGACGATGTATGTAATATAATATCTGTCAAATCATGAAGCAACATCTATAAAAAAAACCCAATAATTTTAACACTATGCAAAGAACACGACACAACATTTGTAACGTAGTCTAAAGAACATGAAACATGATCGGCAACACCGAGCGCCCGGATAACTCTCTTTCGCCTTCACGACAATACTAGGGGAATTCTCTCCCCTTCTTGCCTTTCTACATTTTGTTGCGGTTTCCATGCAGCATATTGAAAACTTCCGAAAAAGTAATCCATTTAAAATCTTACCATACTTTCTGTGTACCCTGTCGAACACTAATTGCATTGGTAACATTTGCAGTCAGGCAAAACCTGAATTCCAGGACACCTCTAGCTATCCAAGCTTTATATTATACTATTTACATTAAACAGATTGTAACAGGTTTTCACACGACCCAGTAACAGCCATCGCTTGACCCGAAGACGCATCTGCCGAGGTATTAGTGACGGGAAAATGCAATAAACCTAAAAAAGCCAACGGGCCGTACATTGAAAGATCGAATCTTGGCTTGCACTGCGGCTCGTAAATGACATTTGAACTCTCGAGTGTAAAATGTATTTTCTGCTGTATAAAAAGAGCGACGGCTAAAGGTTACTGCAAGATGGTTATATCACTTGATTCTTTGTTGGACAGCGCGCTTGCGACTCCTTGTAAGACTAAGCAGGCAGCTGATACTAAAAATCCTCCTCTTCTTTTTCTCTTTCGCCTAAAGTGCTTAGCCAACGCGAATTTTACAGACAGACAAAATTGAATAATTAATGAGTACAAATAAGAAATAAAGGAAAGAAAAAGTAATACAATAGTAATCGAGACAGTAAAAAAAATTGATCACTTAAAAACACACTTTAAGAAATAAATCTTCGTTGCAATCAAAAAAAAAAGAAAGAAATACTATAGAAAAATAGATGCATGAAACTTGAAAAAAGACGTGAGCAAATGGGAACAAATGTATTGTGCACTTCCAACAGACATTGTAAACAAATAAAACAATTACAAAAATGTTCTTCTCCCCTATGTTTATTCCTATGTTTGCAGAATTGGAACGATATGTATCTTCGCTGGAACTTAGAGGAATATGGCAACATCACCACAGTGAGGGTTCCAAACGAGGACATCTGGAAACCGGACATCAAACTGTACAACTAGTGAGGGCTGCGTCTCTTTTCTTGGCTCTTAAAACCTTATTTTTAAGGTTGAGTCTAATTCTTTAGTTCTGGTCTTTAAAGTTTTTTAAAAAATTATATTTTTTCTAGTCTTAAAAATACTACATAGGATTGAAAACATAATTGCATAGACTTTACATTGAACTCACTCATTCACTTTTAGTACAGTTATCGTTTATTCTCATGATGATTTTTCTAACATTTTTCGTTTGAATTTCTTTTACACAAACATAGCAAAGAGAAGAAGACGCAATGTTATAATAGTTTATAAAATTCCTGTAACATTTCCTGTGAAGCAGTGCAACATCCCTGGGCAGAAGCCTTTAAAAAAATCACGATTCAATGCTCATCAAGTAAAACCCTAAAAATGTCTCTAGAATTCCTCGAGTTTCTTTAATTATCAACGTCATCATAATTCTTTTCTCTAATAATGAATCGATCTGTGTCACAGGCAAGTTCTTTCGGCTTTCTATAACGGTTTTCTGTTTGTTTGTTTGCATGGGGCACTTTGTTGTTTTTTTTCGGAAATACACAACGTTTAATGTTAATACAACTTTTTACAGATTCTCTTCCAAAATAATCGATTAAATTGTTAATTTGTTTTATTTGTGCCACATGATCGTTAGAACCTCTCATCAGTACAGCCTGCTACATTTTGTGCTGACCTTTTTCCGTTAACACAAATCTTTGCTTATTAACTTTAAACCCTTAAAAATGTACACATCATGTTTTCCTTTTCTAAAATTCTAGGATATACAGGAGCTTGCCCATCTCCAGTCCTTGCAAATTACGAAAAAAATCCCGCTTAATTACCGTTGTTAGAAGAAAAGGAAATGTGGAAAGGGAGATAATGATATTGAGAGATTGAACGGGTACACACACAAAAAAAAAAATTGTGAGAACAAAGAAAAATGAAACGAAGGGGAAAAAAGTAAGAAAAAAAAACCGCAAGGCACGGAAGGGGGGGGGGGGAGAGAGAGAAAGAGATACCATTAGTTTTTCAATTGCCGGTGACTGAGCAATCCTTTCATGTTAGCTCATATTCGGGAAAGATTCTGCAGAGACAAATCGCCTTGACGTGTTCGCCATGAAACGCAGAACCGCGAAAGTTCTAGAAAAACGACGATAAGTCAAAAGTGATACTTAAGCTTGATTGAAAATTATAAGATCAGATGATCCGACGTTTTGGCTTTTAAAAGAGAAGGTTAATAGAAATATTTGCAACACTCTTGAAAAGACAAAATACTGCATAAAAGGTCATCTAGAAGTTGTACGATGTTGTGAAAGATCCCTTTGTAAAGAATCAGTTTCATTGTTTGCACACTGTAGTTTTTTCTACCGAATTCTGATGGAAGTTAATTTTTTTTTGGTGCAATTTCCTCCTTATGCTCTTTTAGTATAAACACATTATTAGTTTTCATTTTCTCTTAGAAATCAGTGCTTAATACCGAAAATTAGCAATCTTTCCCTGGTTGACAAAAAAAAAAAAAAAAAAAAAAAAGAAAATGCTAAATTAACAGAGTGGAATAACATAGAAATCTCCGTGGTCAAAAGTACGGAATAAATCTCGAGAAACCAAAGAGAGATGTTAGTAAATTATAATTAACTGTATGAGTGATACGCTGAGTTATATGCTGTCTTATTACTATCTCCGATATTTAACCTATTGTTAAAGAATTAAAAAAAAGTAATATGCACATTTCGATGAAAATAGGTGATCAAAGTCTGGGCATGCAGCTTGAAGCGAGATTAGCGTGGTTGTGCGGTGTACACGTCCAAAATGTTCCTGAAAATTCTTATCACGCACTGTCCCTCTCTGTTCCTAATATCGTAAATCTTTTTTTTCTCTTTTAGCAGGACTTGACACTTTATATGCCCGACCGAGCTTTTTGCAGCTCACAATGCAGCTGCCCATGGGTTTTGCCGACAATTAATGCGCTCAGCTTCAGCATAATCGCGAAAAAGCAGGAAATTGGCCAAAAAAGTCCTTTTTCAACTCGTTCGTGATAATGAATGCCTTTGGGGTTTATTCTGTTAGCTTTTGCACGGAGCTATACTTCTAAGATAACTTTTTATGCTGTCTTTATGTTCCCCTTCACTGTGGGGGAAAAATTTTGTACAAGGTCTGTGACTTTATTGTGAAGATCAAACTACTATAAGTAGTTTCGGACAAAGTTTTCTTTTCCCTTGTTATGTTTGTTTGCTTTGTTGTCATTTATCCTATTACGTTCCCTTCCATTTTATTTTCTTTCTTGATTCGACTCTTTGACTTTCCTGCCCCCCTTTTACCCAGCGCCGACACGAGGCTGAACGAGCTGCGCGACGCTCAGTGTGTGGTGTCGCATGACG
Source organism: Pomacea maculata (assembly GCA_004794325.1). Classification (NCBI taxonomy): domain Eukaryota; kingdom Metazoa; phylum Mollusca; class Gastropoda; order Architaenioglossa; family Ampullariidae; genus Pomacea; species Pomacea maculata. The sequence goes on along the minus strand of SRHC01003307.1, from coordinate 68,545 downwards.
GCGGGGTGGTGTGGATCCCACAGGCCATCTTCAAGTCCTCTTGCTCCATCGACATCACGCACTTCCCCTTCGACGTGCAGACCTGCCACCTCAAGTTTGGTTCGTGGACTTACGATGGTTCCAAGCTGGACCTGCAGTTCCTGTACGGGCCGTACTTTGAGCTCAACGACTACATCCGCAGCAACGAGTGGGACATCGTGGACTCCAGCGCCAAGCGCAACGTCAAGTACTACCCTTGTTGCCCGGAGCCCTACGTTGACCTCGTCTTCAACCTCAAGATGCGGCGAAAGGTGGCCTTCTACAACTACATCCTCATCCTGCCTTGCGTCCTCCTGTCCTCGCTCACCTTGGTGCTTTTCTGGCTGCCGCCTGAGTCGCCAGCTAAGATGCAGCTTGGTAACTTGATCTTTCCACTGAACGAGCCGGGCTTTCTCCCTTTGTCTCTCAATCTCTCTCCTCTAATTATGTCATCACTTTAGTTATGTGTATATGTTTGATTTAAATACCTATATAGCTTTAAAATGTTATAAAAATACTTTTACTGAGAGTAATCATGTCTTTCAAGATAAATATTTACAATTATTTTAATAAACCCTTAAAAACTTGAAAAAATCTTTATCTAGCTTAGGAATTTTCACGTTGAAAAACCTAAAGCTGCTGAACAAGTTTCTTATATTTCAATATCTTAAACTCTTTCTTTTACAGGCATGAACATTTTTGTGGCGTTTTTTGTGTTACTGTTACTGCTGGCTGAGTCGACACCACCCGCAGCCTCCAGCATCCCACTCATTGGTAGGGATGTGGAAATACTTCTGATAATTTTCTCTCGCATGCTTTTGAAAAAAAAAGATTCATGCATTTTAATGAACTTGTGTGTAAGATTTCCAAGTAGCAGTTCCTATTCGCAGATCATATTTCATGTTTGCATAACAATGGTCTTGTCAATACACCTCTGTCACCCTTTATCCCGTTATCTAGTTATCTATCTATGAGTGTAATTATTTATCTATCTATGAGTACGTTTTGGGGATGGAAAGAGAAAGGTCTAAAGACTGGCAACCCAAGGTTTGTGACCTCTGACGTCCATCTTCTTCACCGTTAATCGTGACGTCAGGGCGGGAAGTAGTTCCTCTTTTTGTGTATTATGAGCACTACGAGTGCTCTAGTCGTGTCCTAAGAAACATTGACTCGCTTTTTTCTAGGCTGTATTCAGACGCCACGACTTCGCGAGTACTTTCCTTTGTTTCCTCGAGTGTTTCTCTCCCAGTCCAGGCTGGCAGCGTGAGGACTCTTGCCTTGACACTCAGTCACATGCCCAGGCCTCTTTACCAGACACTCACAGTCTGGCAAGCATCACTGATGAGGCCTCGGCCCACCTGCTGCAGCCGTCGAGTAGCGTTTAAGGGACAAGTGCGGATAAAGAAGATAAAGAAGCAGAAAATTGGAAGAAAGGAAAAAGAGAAAGCGAAAAAGAATAAAGGAGAGAGAAGTAGCATACGACGGTTTTGTGGACCATACTGCGCTAGGACTCGGTAGACGAGGAGAAAAGGAATCTGCGCTTGAGATTATGAGGATAACGTTAAACCACCTGAGCTATCGTGGGTCCTCGTTTGCGTGTTATTGTCTCCAGCAACAAAGTACAGTAAAAGTGACGGGGAGAAGAAAAAAATGGGAGGATAGATAAATGAAGACCTTGCTAGCAAGGAGCTAATTTTATTGGAGAGAAAGGAAGAGAGAAAAAATATCTACGTATATATTTTTCTTTGCTGTATGTTCACGTTAATGCGCAAAAGTGTCTCGTGCTCCTCCCCGACTTCACACACAACTTATACCCGCACTCGACTATACAAACTCTGTCTTTTTTTTTCTCTTTCTCTCTCTCTCTGACACACACACACACACACACACACACGTGCACATACAAACACGCAAAGTCAACGGCATAGACAAGAGGTAGTAACATCTGACCAAGATGTACTTCTCACTGACATCACATCTGTAACAGGTGCCTACTACTGCCTCAACATGGTGCTCATCACCTTGTCCACCCTACTGTCTGTCGTGGTGGTAAACCTCTACTTCCACGGCTCCCGCACCAACGTACCAAGACTCTTCAAAAAGGTGAGTATCAATCACTGACTACGTGCGCGTGTGAATGTGCACTTCGAAGCACTTGTGTGTTCTTCGGTGGTGTGTAGGTCAATGGTTTACTATTTAATAACTAACAAATTGTATATACAATGTATTACAATGTTGATTAGATCCTCAACTCAATATCTGTACTAGAACTGGTTCTCGCTTGGCAGGAGTCTGTTTTTAACAATCACATTCAAGGCAGAAATTTAGAAAGAAGTGTTGCCCGAGTGAAACAATGATACTTCAACTCACACATCTTCGAAACCTATGTGGTTTGGATGTGGCTGATGCTGCTGAGCAGTGCCGCTTTATGTAACCAGTGATTGTGTGTTGTGGTTGTTGCATCTTGCTGTCTCATATGATTATTTATTTGCTTACCCCTTGATATGTGTAGCCTGTAATAATCTATGTGGGGTTGTTGTTGTTGTTGTTGTTGTTGTTGTTGTTGTTGTTGTTGTTGTTGTTGTAGTGAGTGAACGGTGCTTTTCACAGTGCCACCTGTGGTTTGAATGTTGTTGCTTGTGGTTTTCAGATCATGGTGGACGTCTTCGCCTACGTCTTCTGCATGCGGGCCCAGCTCATTAGCCCTAAGGAGGCTGCTGCTGCCAACAGCGCCACCGTGTACGCCACAAACGCACGTGACAGACGACACGCGGATATCAAGTACGACCGGGTAGGCATGAGCGAACAGCAAGGCGACACCCAGCGGCAGTACGCCACCACCAACGGCAACCCTGGCATCCCTTCCGTCAGCGAGAGCGATGTCCCACCGGAAGTGATGAGTAACCTCCTCCCTCAGTTCTTCAGCCTGGAGTGGGAGGTGAAGGAGATCCGCAGACATTTGAAATGCATCGCGGAACGCATGGCTGATAAAGAGGAAGGGGAGAAAAAAGCCAGGGAATGGAAGGTGGTGGCCCTCGTGCTTGACAGGCTGTTCTTCTTCCTCTATCTGGCCGTCCTCGTCGTCTCCGCCTTCACACTTTTCGAAACGAGGCTGCTGCAAACAGAGGCAGTTAACGACGGCCTAGGACAGACGTGATTATGGCGGTCTTCTTGGCGCATCATATTCTTTTTTTTTTTCTCTTTCTCTCTCAGATTTTAAAACTGTTTCGTGGAACACAATATTCATCTAACTGTGAGGCGCCCAGTTTCTAACATGGAACAGAACAATCGTGCCAGAGAAAATACGGATGTGTTTATGACAACCTCTTAAGTTTAAATGTTGAACACATGGCTACCAACACTGGTAATACAGAACTCTTTGTGAAAAGGCAACAGAGCTCGGAGTTTGATTTCAGAGTGCGCACTAAATAGATACATTACACTATAAATGTTGAGACAGACTCCTGAGGTGTTAAGAGTATGGATGACACATTAGCTTGTCTTCATATTTTAATCGGCAATATGAGATGGTCGCCATCAGTGACGTAGTAAAGCAGCTACCTATCATAATGCAGCGCCGTCTACTGGGACCTGCTGTAAAGGGAAGACAACAGTCTTTTGTCAATGGCGCGACAAACGCTCCTGGACCTTTGTGAAATCTTTTGTTGAGGAGTTAGAATGTGTCACCCAGGTTCATGTTAGATATCTACACGTTACATAAGCAAAACAACATACGTACACACACGTTGCCACACCGACAAGTACGTGAAGTCGCACATACACATGCACGCAAACTCGCAGACACACACTCTTCGCTCTATCAAAATGGATATTAGTGTTTTATATTATCAAGTACATGTACTTGAATTTTTCCAACGACATTTCACGAAAAACAGAGAGATTTTACTCTACCTTTTATTGTACGATCCGTTCTATTTACTTCATTTTCTCTATGGAACATCAGTGTTTTGCTGCTGTTTGAGAGAAGCTGCAACCAAATGTAGAAAATGACTGGTTAATGTATATCCTTTACTGCACGTTCATCATTGTAAGTGCTTACACTTTTCATTTTCACCTCATCCATTCAGCAACAGTTTTTTTTAATGTAAACGCATTATAAGGCAGGCAGTATTCCCTATCACGTATTTATAAAAGTCTTGTTTGTAATTATACATACGTGACTGGAGCATGTAAGATATCCGGTCACGAAATCACAGGTAAGTCATAGACCTAAACTACAAAATAGACTCTTCTCGCAAACCGTAAACAGCTTACAAATATGTAATGCCATACAAACCAGAATGGAACATTTATATATTCATTCTTAAGTTCTAAAAATCAAAGAACTAATCAAAAGACAACAAACAAAAAAGCGTACAACTTTAACAGCGTTTTAAAAAAATTAGAAGAAACACTGGCGTGGCATGCCAAATACTGAAACAGTATCACCAATAGACTTCCAATATGGCAGACAGTCTGCTTTAAGCAAAGCCAGTCAGGAACTATCACCTGGTTTCAGAAAAGTGGTGAAAACGAATTTATTTATTAATGTCGCTGTCTCACGCTGTGTCAAACAACTTTACAGATGTAAAATTCATTGTAAATATATGACAATAAAAAAAATTCAACATGACTACGGTAAACAGATGGCACCATTTTTATTCCACTTAAACTAACAGAAGTTATTCACTTTTAGACATCAGCACTTGCCTAATGCTATCTGCCTTGCTGTTTTCTGTTTCATAGTCTCTCCTGTTCAATTGCTTCTTTCTTTGTTTCTCCACAAACTGTCCCTTTACTCACTCAGCACAGGCTACAGATTTCCACCTCACGCACTGTGTTGACGAAGATGCCCTTTGTTTGAGAGATGAAGACCTTAATATGTAGCCTAGCGAGTCCTGTAATGAAGGAACTCTATGATGACCACACGGGTACCCCTGTGATTGTCTTCACGGTATGGCCTGTGATTACTATAATGGTGTAGTCCTATGATTACTTTAAGTCGTGAACAACCACTGTAACAACCACGAAGGTCTGCAGCAGCAGGCAAGACCCACACGAACATATTTTCACACTGAACTAACTTGGCAGACCCATTTCTCAAAATATATATATACAGCACTTTTCCCCAAAATCAATGGTTAGCTCAAGGCGCTTTACGAAAATAATAGAAAAAAACCAGCTAGATGTGTCTCGAATGCCACACACCCACACATTTTGAAATACATCGTCCTGATCATCCTCAGCCTGGCAGGTAGGGAGAAACGAGAGGAAAACTACAATATTCCTAATCTTATCTCAGACTTTCTACTCTTATGTAATTCTGTGACCTGCTGGATGACAGGCTTACCTCCCTTAATAAAAAAAATATTCATCAATATCTTGCTCTTGTATTTTTGTTTTAAATTAAGCAGCTCAGGTTAATATTGACATTGCTCATATTAATGACATACTAACAAAAAACTACATAAGTTTATGTGGAAGGGAATTTTAACTAGGAACACACGTCAATACATTAACGAATGATATAATGATCATTTGATAAGTTCCATTGCCAGACAAAATGCGTGAGATCAAATTATTTTGTTGCTGCTATAGTTTTCTGCATCTATTTCTCTTTCTCTGAAAAATTGTGTTTGCAGGCGCTGATATCTTAAGAAGTGTCTATACACATTTTTTTTATTTGGTCACGCAGTCGTCGGGGGTCGAAATATATCATACTTCTGTTTTGTTTCATCATGATGATGCGGTCATTTTAAGGGAGATAAACGAGACTCTTATCTCTGTGACCTTTGCAAGTCTGTCAGAAAGCCATCAGACGGATTGAATCCATTTCTATTCAATGTCCAAACCGCTGGGCTGAGAGTGGTGAATGTCTTTGGCCTTTTAGTGCATGCATATATGCATGTTGCTAAAGTAAATTCTTGTTCCTGTCCAAGAAGTGCTGGGCACACCAGACTCCATTTTCAGTAATACTTGTTATTGTTCTCAGCCACATTGTAATGCCAAGTCAAGCACAGCGTGCACTCTGGCCATCTCTGTGAAAGTCGGAAATAAAAGCTACATCCGATGTCTGTCAAGACACCTTACATCGCCTCAGTCATCTGCACAAAAGGTGGATCAGAAAGCTTTCGTAACAGCTTCAGGTCTGCGTGAAATAAGGTCTGAAAAAAATTCATATCTAAATGTTAAGGTTGAATTAGTAACACAGAAACCGAGCTTAAAAAAGAACAAAACTACCTTTGAGTGAAAAAACTTAAACATCTTAAGACTGAGAAGCGACAACACTCACAATGAAGAATTTACGTTTCTCAGGTGTGAAGTGTTCTTTACGGTCTATCATTAATGGCAAGGTTAAGTATGTAATGTTGTTTTACGTGTGATATGTTGTCATTTCTTTCATTGCTTATTTCTTCATTATTTGCATTGGTTTCTCTAACTTCTTGTCTACTTATTGCTTGATTTCTTCATGGTGTATCTCTGTCATCTTTCACCATCCTCGTCTCTTGGCCGTGATTAACCTGTAGATATACACCATAGTACAAAACACTCATTTTCTTGCATAAACATGTTATAGTATACATGTATATGCGTATACACCGTTCATGCAGACACTTGGGTAGACAGAGAAAACCAACACGCATATATCTCACATTCAAAATAACATCATGCTTATTCAGTCAGAAATAACAAAAATTCTCGAAGAAACTCGATTGAGAAATACGGATAAATCATTTAAAAAACAAAGTTAGCACACTAACGCAAATACAAATTAATAAATTAAAAAAATTAAAAAATAAAGTACAGGTATACACTCATAAGCGCGAGAGAAGAGACCCAGCGACGATGATGAGGAGGCCATGATGTGATGATAAAGATGCAAACTCGTACCTAAAGTTAATTTTATACTGAGTAAATGTTTAAATTTTAACCTACTGTAAAACGAAGATAACAAGGAAGAAAACGATAAGCTAACTTGCTTCTTAAAGACATAAAACCAATTACTAAACCAAAAATAGAGAGGAACTATAATTACAAGATTTAGAGAAGAGTTCAGAGCTGGGTGCGGTGGAAGTCACTCTTAAAAGTTTACCAACAATGTCTTATTCAAAAACCTAGTAATCTAAGGGCAAGCATCCAGATAATTTCCTTTGTGCAGATTGTTTAGTACTCTCCCTTACTCCAGTAAAGCTAGGATCTCGACCCTATTGCTCTTGGTTTGGACAAAGCTTTTTCATTTCAATGTTCAAGCACATCACTTACTTGAGTTCAAATACTCACCGGTTTGGTCGGCTGGCTTGGTGGATGGCTGAGGGGTAGTTGACTAACGCTTTCATACATGATATATTCACCTATCTCACGTTAATTTCTTCTAACCACCTCCTACTCCGCAATAAACATAGCGAGACGAAGAGAGACGCTCCCAGAGAGATTCATGGGAAGGAGAGATCAGAGTTACATTACATGAAAATAAAATGTAGCCCTCTGGGGAGGAACACGACTTTATCTAATGCAAACCTCTATGAACCTTGCTGAAAATGTTTTAAATTATATCTTGCTTTTGATGCAGCTGACGAAACCCATTCTCTTAATTCCAGAGCGATTTTTTTTTTTTTTTTTTTTTGTCATTCACAGATACATTTACCGTTTTGTTTTCTTCCTGCCCTTCACTCTCTCTTCTTTCCTTCTCTGTCTTCTCATTGTCTATCTCTCTCTCTCTGCGTATATCCTCAATCTCAACGTATACGACTTCCATATCAAAAGCTTCTTACTGTTTGTGTATTCTTTATCTCATACAAACGACAGCCACAATCAGATCAACAACACTTGTAAAATAAAATGTGAATGATTAAAAGCGTATATGTATAATTATACCCTGTATGTCATATATTTTTCCTTGGCTAAATGTGGGTAGGTTTCTTTTTATTCTTCGCTTCTTGCTTATTTCATCCGTTCTTTAAAAAAAATTAGAAACTCGTCAAACTAGTCATAGCATTTTAGTTATGTTTCCGATTCAGGCAGACCGTCGAGCAACAGGTCGGTCAAAGGGAAGGTCAGCTGCAGAGGCTGGTGGGCATCACGCTGCCCTCCTTGATGACGAGATAAACTGTGACGAGGACTCAGCCTGGCGCCCAACAGATTTTCTCTTGGCAGATTGGATTATCTCCTCCACCCTGCACTAAGTTTGAGCGCTGGAGACCAGAAGGACACGGACACAGGTTCCAAGCATTTGTTCACACGACGATCCTTCTGTCATCCTGAAAGAAGAAAGGCGCCTTGCGCTGTCTGACGGTCGCTCGTTACTTCCGGTCTGGCGACAACCCTGGCTCCTATCCCCGCGTTAAGTCCACGTCTCCCGTCATGATTATAAAACAGGAAATTTGACCTGGACAGAGACCTGACGGACTCCAAGCCACGTCCTGGCTGTTTGATGGTATCGTCATAGGTGCGACTCTTCAAAGGAAGGAGATGCATGAAGTGGTCTTAACCCCACGGTAGAGGTCGTGACATCCGGGAGCGTTGTAGCCTCGCCGACTACAAACCTGACATCGACTGGATGTGCATGATGATGGCGCAAATGACATTAACTGTCATGTGACCTTTGCTTAACCCTGTCCAGCTTGTTAAAACCCCATTAAAATGTTTAATTATGCAGGCGACTTCAATTCGCCATCACAATTCGCGGGACACACTCTGGATGAAATATTTGTTTCAACAAATAATACCAGTCATCTGTGGTTACATTTATTTTCTGTGCAGTTTTTTATATTTGGTGTGCAATACACAACAGTATGGTCAGATGATAATTCTGTCACATGGTGCATGTCATCAGAAATGTCATTCAGTTCTCAGATGTGATCTGGTCTAGAAGTAAGGAATTTTCTCTTCTTTAGTTTTCATTTGTTTTCTTTTTTAAAATCTAGCATCAAATTCGTAGGTGACAAGCAATAATGAAACACGGCAGTGTAATAAAGGCAGATTAGACACATCCAATCATTGTCAAGCTACTAATAAAGGGTTGATTGATGAAGACATTATATCCGACAAATGTAAGAATTATCCGAGCCCATCTTTTCTCCGTCTTCTCTATTTCTCTCTCTCTTCTTCTTCTCTCTTTTCAACTCTAACCCTTCATATCGTTATTCCCATCCCGTACCAGAAAAAAAGGCGGTTAACGAGGAATTATCTGATTTTCTAATGACCAAAAAATACGTGTGCCCAAAATAAATTTGACACACTGGAAAGCCAAGAAGAAGATGAGTTACAATGCAATTAACAACCAGCAGCTGCAGCTTAGCAGCGGTCCAGTCAGGTTTTATCTAATGAGTCGATCCTGGATGTTGACTAATTCTCCGATAATTCACTCAGTGCTTGTAAGAAGGAGATAATTTTTGACTAACCCATGTTATTTGCGAGCTTGCCGTGCAGTTTCCTTGCACACACCCATGCTGCCTCATCTCACATACAGCGAACGTGTGATGTACGAGAGAACGTGAGGGCGGGTCGCAAAAGTGTTTGGCACGAGCTTTAAGTGAGCATTAAACATCGCATCTGTAAACATTCTTCAAGGCAGCGACCTAACTAGCTAAGCAAGAAAGGCTTTCCATGATGAAATGTGGCATTTTAAAGTGCTCCATCAAATTAATGTTAATTGCTCCCCGTATCTGTATTTTATCTCCAGCAATATCCGACAAAAAGTTTTGCCATCGGAACATGGTGGCATCCTGACAGGGTCTTTATACAATCTAATTAAGGTAGTTATAAGCTATGTCCATGTTCATGAAGCTGAAATAGGATTTGATTTGCGTTTTTGTGGCAATTCTAAACCCGTTAGGATTGAAATTAGTATCTTCTGAAAATGAACATTAAGGACATTTTTTTTTAGAAAAGTCCGTACAATACGTGTCTTGATTGGGTTCAGACGGTAGCCAATCTGCTTTATTAACATTTCTCATAAACAGTAAATAAGAAAAATCTGCTTTCGTTTCCCGTTGATTACAAAATATCTTACATGACGAATCTAAAAACTGGAATTCCAAAAGTTATATGATTAAAAAGAGTTATCTACTATCTTATAATCCGACAATTAATTTTTAATAGTTAGAAGAACCGTTGAGTTCAACGAAGTGATTACAAATGTCCAGAATTTCATTTCCTTGCCTTCAACACTTAAAATATATAATCAACGGAAACGGAAAGTTGCAACCATATTTGTGAAAGATTTGGTAGTTACGCAAATATTGATTGTTTAAATTAATTACAAGTCTTACTTTGCACGTTTCTCATTCGGATTTTCGATTTCTCTCTGGCTGAACGCTGACGCTGGAGGTGTGCAGCGCAGCACGCGGACGATAAGGAGGACGACTGTAGACTTGCCTTTCCTGGCAGACATCTTCAATATTTCACAGGAAGGTGGCCGGGGGAGACAACCCTTTTAATGTTAACAATCCCCGCCACGGGCGGTAACTCCGGTACCAGCAGAAGACGAAGGACCAGATGAAGTGGGCTCTCTGCCGCTATCGACAGACGACGCTGAACTGGAAGTGTAAACAGAAGTGAATAATGGGAATTGAAGCAGAAACGGTATAGCAATTGGGGGTGACGAGACAAAGAAAGAGGGAAAATAAATACTTGTACGTCTGGGAGAAATTGGAAGCTCGATCTCAAGTTAGTAAACAACAAAAGACTTTATATATTTAGTGTGACGAGGACTAATAGGGATTAAGCTAAATAGTTCTGTATTGTGTTTTTATAGTTTGTTGATTTGTTTGTCTGTCTGCTTTTTATTTTTTATATCTTAATTTCCTGAGTACTCTCGCCTAGTTTCGAGCTTTACGTAACACAAAATACAGGGTACAACAGGATAATGCGGTCACAAAGTAAAAGCAGCAAATAATAAGCAATGAAGTGTCTGTGTTACTGTCTATTGTTATCCTTATTTTGTATTCCATACTTTCTTGTAATTAGTATTTGCTGCCTAAAAAGTGGATGACTTACCTGTTGACATGATTATTTGTCGTGTCATGGGTAGAACTCCTCGACGCTACTCCAACTTGATAAATTAGTATTTAATATTATCTTTTGATGATAATATTTTGTAAGTGATGAGTGGTTATTTATAACTATTTGACTATTATTATTGTCTGTTGTAGGTAATATCTCTAAGGATCAACAAAGTATTGTTTTGGTAGATGTCATTTTGAAACCGTCGTGTGGCTATCCACGGTGGCTCTAAGGGAAAGTTTGGTGAGATTCGTCTCCGACACTAACTTTTCTCGTCTGGGAATTCCCCAAGCACCCATACAGTGAAGACACCTTGGGTTCCTGTGACGTTTTTCGCGTCACTCGAATTTTAACCTCCCATAATCAAATCGGAGTCGCTAACCTCACAGCCACCTGTGACATGGACCTCGACCTTTCATTTCAGAGTTATCTCCCGAAAGCAAATGAATCATGCGACTGGAGGACTCCTCTCCGTCCTAACCCATCAGCAAATTCTTCAATTCCCTTAACGGAGTCCTTACACGCAAAAGCGTGAACCGAATGTAGTCGAGAGTAAGTGGATTTTCGACCTGAAAAAGGCCGGTAGTTCTGTATGCGTCCCTCGGGCTTTGATTGATTGATGACATCCTCAAACGGGCCTTTGGCTGCTGCCGTTTGTAAATACAAAGAGCAAAACGCTAAACATGCAGCATTGCAGGCAGGACTCAGGTCTGAAAGGAGACCGTCCTTATTACCAGTTAAGGGTTCGATTTCAAGAAATTGAAGATGCAAGCGATAATTAAGCACGGTGAACTTTTTTGAATGGACGGTGAAGAATAGAGGGAAAGGGATCTCGAATCATCTAAATGTTATCGCCGATCAAAGGAATAATTGAGTACATAATGCTTTTCATCAGTGAGTGATGGATATTTGTTGGATGACATTGTCCATGTATTATGTATACTGTTGACAATAATTTGTGAAATAATGAAATTAGTCTTCAGATAATTTAATTTATTTCACATGCACATTAAAAAGCTAGGATTTACAACCAAGCACACCCAACACTCTGTTACGACCATCAATGCATATGAGAAAAAGAAAAACAGCAGTAAATAACGATATATCAACACACACAAACACACCTAGACATTCAATCAACAAACCTAAAGCAGTAAACAGGAATACGAATGGAATAACAAAATCAAAGCAGAAACACCTATTTCCTGTTAAAACATCATGTAAAAGGCTGCAAAACACAGTAGTTGTTATTCAGCAGGTAGAGAAACCAACCACAGTATTTGTTAAACAAGAAGTTCAAAGCAGAGGTCTCGATTGTTTCTCTTCAGCAAAAGAACGGAAGATCCATCTTCCAGAAGCAGAAAAAAATGTGTTTTGTTCACATGAATCTCTCCCCACAGATGTGACTACACTTGCTGGTTCATGGAATTACTCAGTTTGATGTGTTGTTGAAAATTGTTAGATTGTTTGAAATGTACTTTGGTAAGCAAGAATATTTTGACATGTTTGTCTATTTGTCGTACTGTCTTCTGAATGTCTTGCACCTCTTGGGGATTTTTTTAAAGCGTTGGCAGGGAAAAGTATGATAGAGAAATGGTTGTTATAGGAAAGCAAAATATTTCAAATTTCTGGAATAACACGATGCTGATAACATTTTTTACTCAAGACGTATCTTGCTTGAGATTGGAGTAACTATGTATGTATGTTTATTTAATAGACGAAATGTCACTAACAGGACAAATATAGGCAAAGGTTTGTTCGTGTTTTAAACAAAGTTTGTATATAGGCGTCACCTAAACATTTTGTCAAACGTTTGTCCTTACTTTTCGGGTTAAGAACAGCCTTCGAAGACGAGCTGTCTCTTATTTTTTTGTGTTGAAGATGTGTTTCTGTGTAAATATTTGTAATGGATCTTCGTATTTTTATTTATTTCAGTTGCGTTTCTCTATTCTCTTCTCGTTTACAGATGAGCTGCATTTATTTTTCTTCCCGGAACAAAAGCGTGATCTTTTCGGGTTTATTGACCGATTTCACTCTCGCTTGGTTCGTTGTTTTCTTTCATTTTTTTTTAAACAACAGCTATCTTAAAATATAATTATCAGCGTAATTAACTTTTAAACGTTAGCACATCTCATTCTTCACAAACAAGACGAAGTAAAATAGAAAGGACTGAGTAGGACCCTCTAGCTTTCGTCTTGTAAGGTTATGTTCATAATGACTGTCCATACTATTTACTATTTATAGTAAAAATGCAAAAACATCGCCAAGAACGATGCCCTTGCGTGAACCTTGGCCTTTTCCTGCAACTTCGTTCCAGACCTCCTCCGGTCGCTGGATTGATACGTTGCTATATTTGCCCCTCGGTCTGCGAGTTCAGTGCTGGAGCAGTGTGTGCCTTGGGTCACCGGGGACGATTCAAGTTTCTGTTTTTCGAGCAACGAAAGAACTACAGTTCCGTTAATTGACACTCAACACCTTATTTTCTACCCCCACCTTAGTCATCACCTCTCAGCTCCCAGTCCCTTGTATACCTCCAGCCACTAAAATATACAAGAGACAGGGATCACCCTAGCTCAACCCTCGCAAAGATATTTTCTAATGATAGAGACATCCCCAAATTGGTTTAATTTTCGGAAGAGACATATGGATAGAAGGGAAAGGGGTAAATAAACAAAATAATTGATTAGTTACATTGGTAATGTTTGTTGTTAAAGATTCTCATGTGACGCAAAAGAGCAAACGATCACACTGCCTTCAGGGCATTGACCCGAATTAATGAGACGACCCCTAGGGAGTTTTTTTTAAAAAGAAAGGGAGAATTCCCTTGATCAAGTGCTTCTGAGGTGGCAAACTCGCCAACGAAGGACAAGAGAGTAATTAAATTAAGGGCTTGTAAATGAAAAATAGAGGAGGTGCGCGCTGCCACAGTGGCGGAGGCTGGCACGCTAGCTGTACCCAGGAGTGATGAGTTCGACTAGTCCTCCACTCACCGACTGAAAACTCCTGAAGTGTTCTCATCTACTGCTTTTCTTTCCTGTCATTGGTGTCTTCATTCTTCTGGAGTTTTTTTCCGGTTTTTGCCTTCATCGCATCTACATATCATATTTTACATATTTTTGTGCGTCTTGTCAACTTAACTCTTAATTATTCTGATTTTCATTGTCACCCACAAAATAAACATACTTTTTCGACTATACATACATACATAACTGAACGTCAACAACTTAAAAATGTTGACAATGACATTTTGAAACGAACTGCAGAATGTAAATTGCTAAATCATCTTCGGTTCCGATTGACAAACAATAGAATCCTGATTTGGAAATTTCAAACAAAAGAAAAATGGAGAAAAGAAGGATAACATAATGGAATGAAACGACAGAACAGATGATGATTGGAACAGCATGGTGCAGATGGAGGTAACAGGGTGGAGGAGTCCAGGAGACCGACTTTCCCAGTCTGCACGTATGAGAAACACACCAGGAGGTAGATGCCCGTCAGGATGGTGGAGAAACCGATATTGCAAGCAGTTAACCATTATTGCCGAATATAAATTCTGTTAAAATCAGACAAATGTTTTGTTTCATTCGCAAACAATTAGTATTTCTGTTTATGTGGGGCTGGGATGGGGAAAGTTCGGACTGCACTGTATCCTTTAAGGGGGAGACTGGAAGAACCAGGGAGTGTTTTGCAGGAAGACGAAAGGTCTCTTCCATTTATTATGGGGCAACGGATTTACATTAAGCGTTATCGTCATCGTAAATATAAACATGTAGGTAAAAGCAGCTTATTGCTGGCATTCGGGTTCGCTGCGATAACATTTATATTACGGTCTTTGGGGCAACACGCACCACATGGACTTGTATTAACAAACCCTCCCTACCCTGGCAGCTGAGTGAGGCTAACAGAAATAATTAAACTTTTTGCAAGATTCCATCCTCTGCAGTTTTTGTCTGACTGGAGGAAGACTTCAACATTCCTGCTTCTCGAAGAAAAATGAGGACAGAGAGAGAGAGAGAAAAAAAAAGAAATGTAAGGGCATGCAGATATCAGACTTCAGACGGTGTCTGCTTCATTGCTAGGGAATCTTTATCTCTCTTTCAAACTCAATCTCACCTCTTCAATTTTATTCTTTCTCTTGTCTCTCCCAATTTCGTTCTTTCGTTCAACACACTCTTTTCGATGCTAGTTTGTAGTCATCATTTTCATCGACTCGTTTGTTTGTTCGCTTTTGCTTTGCCTAGCATTGTTATTCTTTTTCTCTGTCTTCCTTTTTTTTTTTCTTACATTCTTCCAGTCCTGTGCACCTATCAGCAGTGAAACATTTGCTCTTCTTAACAAACGAGTTCAGATGCAAAACAAAAATCGTACAACGACCTCAGCACAAGCGCGAAGTTGCCAGAAGATATGGGTTTTTATCTTCCTCTCTCCCTCTCTCACTCCCTCTCCACTCCGTCATGCAGATGCCCGTGCAGTGGCATCTCAGCCCGGTGCCTGTTGAAAGTAACCTGCAGCAGGTGGAGAATAACGACCAGCGAGCAGTTGGTTCAGGTGAGCTGCAAACCCATTAGCGTGGCTGTGTCAAGTGGAATCTTTATAAGTGAGGTGACTACACCATTAAGAATCATTTGCCTGATCGGACCTGGGCTTGTGTTGCTGGCAGGTATTCTGCCAGATCATCTGACTTGCAAATTCGGTTAAGGAAAACGATCATGAACCAGGTAAGTTAAATCTGGAAAAGCAGGTACCCCCTTCTCCTTCCAAGCAAAGCTTTGCTTTCGTGTGAGCTAGAGACTTCAACAGATTTTGTCTCAAAAAATAGAGAAATGCTTACTGCATCGGTTTTCCAGTGTTTTTCGTGTTTACAATGTTCAAGTCGAATACTATCTCATGATAAACGGAAAACAATGATTAAATTGGATGTGTGAATAAGTTCGTATCTCGAGAAACGAATGACCTAAACGTGGAATGGCTAGTAGCATCAGCTGGTGGAGTGAACAAGAAGAAGCTGCAGTGTGATGTGAGCTGCACACCCGAGAAACCGAAGCCGGCCAGAGTTCCTTGGAGGACCCTTTGAGAGTGTGGTGTACACAAGCAGGGAGGAAAGGAGTAGGTGGAGAGATGGCGAGCTGAACGTTAGAACCACCGATCAATCGAGGACAGAGCCGATTGTGAACCGCGGCCGAGCCGCACGGAGGGGCAAGGCTCGCCTGCAGTTTTCGGAGCCCGTTTGGCACCGGCTGATGGACCGGAGGAGGAGAGTTGGGGGATGTAGGGAAGGAGGAGGAGGAGGGTGAAGGGGAAGAAAGAAGGTAGTGGGGGGGAGAGAGTTGTGGGCCAATGCAGACTACAAGACCATGCTGGCAGCCTCACTGTCATTGCTGCGCCCGCGTACAAGAACCACCGGCCTGCTCCCACACTCTTGGGCAGCGACTGACTGAACGGAACCGCCGCTAGACCATCGAAAGGAGGGGTAGCTGCTTCTCACACCCTTTCCTAGTCTCTTTTTTTTATTTTCCTCTTTCTCTCTCTCTCTTTCTTTAGCTTCTTCGTCTGCTGTGTCTATCTCACTCGCTCGCTCTCTCGCAGTCATGGTGGAAGTCTGTGCACGAGCTGTGGCTGCCGCGAGTCGCCGCGCGGCACCTGGGTACCGCGTGGACGCAGCGCCATGAGGGGAAAGAAGCGGGGCTCACTTCCTGGTAGCCGCCGCTGCTTTTCTTCTGCCGCTTGTCGCCACGGTCTTGCCTGACGGCCAGCGCCGGACAGTCGCGTGACGCTGCCTCCGTGGTGACTGCACCCCGTGTCACCTACTGACCTCTCCTGCCACCCTTGCACCTGCCTACACCCCCGCCAGCAAAGACCGAGCTACAGGTGAGTGTACCTGTTTATATTTTTCGAACAAAGCTGTTTAATTAACCTACATCTTTTTTTGGGGGGATAAGGGGCACCACTCTGTGAATGTTCCTCTGTAGGACTGTCAACTGTCTTTACAGCGGTCAAGACTCTCCTTGGCTTGGAGAGCATCCTAGAGTGACTAAGGAATGTGGAAGGTGACTGAATTTTCTGTACTTTAGAAATATCCTTCTCTGTTCCGAACGAAGTAGGATGAAGACCATCTTACCCTAAAATAACAGGACTCGCTGCTTTGGTGTCTAGACGATTGACAAAGCTTCGATTTATCATCAAAAAACGTAATGTGTTGAGATAATAAAAATCATAACAGTCTCTACAAACTAGTATCATGTGCAAAGAGCCTTCCAAAACAGACATCTTTTCAAAAAATTTGATAAACGATCAAACAAGAAAGGATTACTTTGTTTTGTATGTTTACTTGAACACGTTCTTTGATAATATTGCACTTGAAACAACCTTAATTAATTGTTGCAGTTCCCTTCATTTCTGCATCATTTTTGAAACGAAATTAATGTTTGGCTTAAAGTTGCCTGTAATCAATTTTATATAACGGTCATTCATCGTTTCGCTGAGTCAGTTATCAGCGAGAAAACACGCACTCAGTGGGTCAGTGAGTCAGTGAGTCAGTCGGTCAGTTCAGCTGACATTACGTATGTCTGCTCACTCACTCACTCACTCACTCACTCACTCACTCACTCACTCACTCACTCACTCACTCACTCACTCACTCAATCAATCAATCAATCCTCCTTTGAAGTTAAAAACGATTCCCCATTCGCTGCACTTGTATGTTCAATGTTTACTCATCACTCAATCTCTCTGTTTTCGCTTCTTTCATATTTATTCTTTTTTTTCGCTTTGTGTCCTTTCTCTTTTGAGCTTAGCCGCGTGATTGGCCAGGAGAGTGCCCATCCTACTCCCCCTTCCACCCTCAAAGTCAACAGTACATTTTTCTCCTCCCAATGAAATGCACTCCAGCTACTGTTTTCTTCCTCGAGAAAAACTCATTTAAATACTGCAAACTAGCCTCGAAGGGTGCATTCACGACACCAAGGAGATTGAAAACGCAATTACCCACAATGCCCTCTTGCCTGTGAGAAATGGGTGGTGTCCTGAGTTTCCCCAGCTTGAAGGGACTTTCACAAGAATGCTGATTACTGCATCCTGTCTGCGGAACTGCTGACTCGCTCCGTCTCAGAGGAGGAAGATGTCGGCCATGGTCGGTTCTAGAAAGACAAGAGTGGGGATGCTTGAGAAAGATCTTTTTTGAAACCCTGCAGAAAACAAAAATCTGGAGTTTTGCATTTTAAGCTGTAAAACAGAAGGAATCTGATTATTTTGTAAGAATAGCTGAGTAAGCCACCGTCGTTTTTTTTAGGTCTATGAAGCTAAATGCTCAACTATTTTTTTTCTGAAAGTTGCTTTTACGCTTTCTCTCCCAATGTGCGAGAAATTCCAAGAACACGGTATTATCTATGTTTTGTTGAGGTATTTGGGGGATACTTGTACTGTTGTCTGTACATAAGTGTTAGTTTATATCTTCACTATGCATTTGTGCAAGTCCTAATGTTTTTACGTTTCCTATTCATGTCAAAATTATGTATATGCATATAATTATATGTTTGTATGCATTTTCCTGATAAGGACGCTTATGTGCGTACAGGGCTATGTATGTATGTACACTTGAAAGTATATGGATAGGCAAACAAATACAAGAGAAAATGGAAGAAATAAATAACTATAATGACAAACAACAAATAGTAATCAACCACGACAACAACAGTAAACAAAAGTAGAAAAACAATAAGATCAATAAATCACACGAAATTAAATTATAATTAGTTGTACAGCGAGATAAATCAGACTGCTTGAGAGTTTCCACCCTTTCTTATCAAATTGTACGGTTAGGGCGGGTGTCGTCCACTGACTGAGACCCAGCCTGAGCAACAACTTAGCACCACGACTGATGTGGGAGGTGTGAGGGAGGAGGAGGAGGTCTGTAGCGTGCGGCACCCAGTCACCGGTCAGTCCCGTTGCGGGTGACAAATGCTCTCGGGTGTATTGGCCACCGGATTTTGTCAGCGTCTGGCTGATCGATCACGTGGCTGGAGGGATGTGATATTACCTCTTCCGTTGAGATGAAAAGAACGAATTGACTCGCGCAAGTGTCTTATATTCTTACCCGTGTATCCTGAAATAACATTTGGACTTAATTGAATAACTAATTGTTATGTTGTTCACTTGCCCCTCTTGATGACGTGTAATGAGGATTGACAAAAAACAAGTGTTCAAGATAAAAACCAAGAAAACTTAACTCACACACACACACACAATTATTCTCCGAACTCAGTTTCAAGTGCTATGCTCCAATATTAATTAAAAATACAACATGACACACCTATTGACCCAGTTTATATTATTTTGAAAAACAATTGCACGGTCAACGACACTTGTAGTATTTACACACCAATACAATAAAGCCCCAAAGGGTTCCTCACAGCAGAATTTTAAGAATTGTATAAACTGCAGTTCTGCTTTTCATGATGAGGGAAGTTGGTGTTAGTGTACATATGATTTAGGGAAGAGGTAATCAGTTGATGCAGACAAGTTTGTTTGCTTTTTGATGGGTCAGTTGCTAATCATTGTCAACTATCGTGCTAATATTTATATGTTCAAGCGCATGTATGAACATTATAAATGTTTTTATTTGTCAAATGGTTCATTTATGGAAATGATCTCTCCTGGTCGGTTTTGAATTTATTATAAGATACAGTGTCAATACACGTTTTACAATGAGTCATAAGCCAATAACACAAAGAAGGACTAAATAGTGGGAAGAGATAACTAGTCACTTGGTTCTTTGTATAAATGTATTATGTGACTCTACGGATATAAGTATATAGATGAACAAAACTTTGTGGGTATAACTGTATAAACGTACACAACTGGTCACATGGCTCTCTAGATATCACTCTAAGTGCACAAAGCCTTAGAAGCTGCTCTACTGATATAAGTGAATAAATGTACAACACTAGTCACGACACTATAGGTATAAATATACAGATATAAATATATAGAGAGAGGCTATAATGTATAAATGTACTAAACTAGTCCCGTGGCTCTACAGACATAATTTTACAAATGTACAACTACACAAGTGGCTATGGAAATAAATGTTGGAAACTAGTGATGGGTGTCTGTAGATATAAGTGTGTAAATGTACAAAGTGTCATGTGACTCTACAGATAAAAATATTTGTAACCGAATAGTTGAGAAGGAAGACACGATTATGCAATTTGAACTTGCACTGACCACCTTGCTTAAATTTAGTTTCATTATATGTATAATAACAATAGTTCCACACACACACACGAGAGCACAGACGCCCACACTCACATTTAACCAGAAGTCTACAAGTGAAGGAAAGAAGTGATTAGTTAAAAAGAAAATTAAAAACAAACCAAAACAGATGAACGCAGGGAAGGTTGCTTTTATTTCTGAACTTGTCATCCATCAAAGTTGTATGTGTTCATGGCTGTCCTGTGATGTGTCTTTATGTCCTCTGTTCCTTCCTACTATGGTGTGAAGGAACTCACTAACTGAGGCTCACCTTCTAGTGAATAAAAAGGGACCCCAAGAGACAATAGGTTACATGACTGTTTGATATTAAAAGATATCATTCTTACATATGCTTTGCCCGTGAAGTACACACATGTATAACAGTTTTTCTTAGGCAAAAAAAGAAAGCAAAAATATCAACCGCTTATAATATGCTCTCTAATAATCTGATTACTTTAAATAGATAAACAGGGAAGGACTGAAAAAAAAATAATAAGAGAAAAATCGATCAACAGGGGATCAATAACTTCTTTTTAAAGCTGCTTAAATTTCGTTTACAACAACGCAGCTTTCAATCATCCAGCTTATTGTGTTATAAAACAAAGTACAGAAATTCACTAAACGCAAGTAAACAAGTTTTGTTTTAAAAATTGTATTTTCTCTTACATGTGGAATGTTTGAAATTCTCTTTGACAGAATCCCCCCATAAAGTTAGAGAATTTTTCTTGAATTTCTAATGAGAAAAGATCTATCAATAGCTCTCTGAGGTTTTTTAATTTTATTGTTGCTGTGTGTGCAATGTTGCAGACAAATTGTTTTATTGAGTTAGAAACCTAAGTTTTGGAGGTCTAGAGTTTTGGTGGAATTCTGATCATGTTAAATAAAAATGAAAATTTTTTTCAACCTTGTTTATATATACTTCGACATTAACTGACCAGAGTGTCAGAGCTATTACTAACAACCTTCAAATATTTTTCAATATCTACCACCACTATCACTACCACTACTTGACTACCACCATCCCCTGTTTTCTATTTGTTTACTGCTTCTTTTACCACTGTTGCCGACAACACCATTACCACCTGCTTTTCCTTCCAAATTGTGACTACTCATATATAACAACTTCTACTTCAAGAAATACTCGACTATTCATTATTATCGATGCTTCTATTACTATCATAATTCTACTACTTCTTCTACTATTACAGCCTCCATCCTCATCCTCCTCATTATTATTATTAAAAAGAGGAGAAGAAGACCAGGCGATGACGAGGATGATGGTGACTAGACAACGCCCCGAGTAGAAGGTTATTCCGCACACGTTTGGGGGGGGGGGGACCGCGCGTGGGGCTGTTCACTCCGCGGAGGACTAATTTTCGCTGGAGGAGGAGTGAGAGGTGTTCACACGCGTCTTCGCTTTGGGCCGGACTAGTCTGATGCAATTCTCGAGCTCGTCGATATAAATTTGATCAAGTCCCGCGCGCTCTCTTAGTTCCTGGTGTCCGTCCACGTGTGAAGGCGGGGAACTGTCTTACGTCAAGCCCGCTAGGTGGCGCTCACGCTTTCCCCCCCCCCCCCTTGCCGCACCACGTCGCCAAGCGCGGCACGCATGCGCCTGGCTGCCTTCCCGTGCGAAATGTAACTTCCGGTTGAATAGTCGTCTGGCACTTGACCATTCATTTCCTTACCGTTCGAGCCTGCTGTTCGTCAGGGGAGGAATTGGCAGAGGGGGGAGGAGGCTTCATAACTGGCGCCTAGACGCTTCCTCCCTCCCCCGTCACAATGTCTGCCTGGTGTGCAGCCTGCCGCCTGTGTTCATGGTCTCGTGAACATTGACAGTAGCCAGAGTCTACGCTGTCCGTCATCTGTAGTCATTGGCCACTGGACTGACTTTGTTCATTTGTTTCCTCTACAGATCTGTTTCTCCATTTGTGGCTTCTTTAGCTTCCGTTTCTGTTTCTCAGTCCTTGTCACAGCATTTATAGAACAGTGCGTTCTTGCCTGTGTCACCTCCCTATATATATATATCCAGCCACGTGATCGATCAGCCAGACGTTGACAAAAGCCGGTCGCCAATACATGAGAGAGGGGAGAGAGAGATCGGTCAGTGTATATATTATTTATATATATCCATACACTTTCATTATAGATATAAACAGACACCCATAAATTGAGAAATAATAAATCTTTATTTACAAGGGTAACAGAATAAGCAAAGGGGTTGAGGTAGTGAATTTTATATATCACATATATATATATGTAGATAGAGAGTGAGAGGGAATAAAGTAATAGCATTTATATATAAATAATAGAGAGAGTAAATTAATAACAAATGTGTAGTATATATATAAGGGGGAGTAAAGTATTAACAGACAAATATATCAGAGAGAGATAGAGAAAGGAGTAAAGTAAAATCAGATATATACACACAGAGAGAAGGAGAGTAAAGAAATAACAGGTATATAGACAGAGAGGGGAAGTAAAGTAATAACAGATATTTGTATATATATATATAGAGTAAATTAATAACAGATGTAACAATTATATATTGGGGAGAGTAAAGTAATCACATATTTATATATGCAGGGAGAAGTAAAGTAGTAATATATATAGAGAGAGAAGGGGTGGGAGTAATGTAAAGACAGATATTTATATCTAGAGAGAGAGGGGGGAGTTAAGTACTAACAGATATTTGAATATATGGAGTAAATTAATAACAGATGTGTAATATTTGGGGGAGTAAAGTAATAAGATATGTATATGGAGAGAGAGAGAGAGAGAGGCGGTTGGGAGTAATGTAACATGGGGGAAAAGGGAGGTAAACAGACAAAAATACAATGGCGGGACACATCTTGGACATTGGTAGCCAAGACTTGAGTAATGACAGTGCAGCAATAAACCATCGTATGTAAATCATCAAGCCACAAAAGGGATGCTACGCATAATCCATGTACATGTGGGTATATTGATACATACACAAATAAACAGGAGAAAAGAAACTTACAACAATATGAAATGCAGAAATTATACAAGAAATGAAAAAAGTAAAGACTATACTGACGACACTCGTGACATAACACTCCAGATATTTCTTGAACAAGTGTAGTTGAAGTGGAAGTTTGAAAAACAATTATTTGCTGCTGGTTTATTACATAATGCAGTTGGTGTTGAACGGACGAACATGAGTTCACCAAAGGTTGTCGTCCTCATCCTGGGAAAGGAAAGGCACACTCATTGAACACATTAATACCACACAAAGAAATTAACGGCAAGTTAATAGGCGATTCAGGACAAATGTAATGGAAGTTAACACACAAACATAGAATTATGGAACCCAGATTGGCTTACTGCAGGTTAGGGTCGAATATTCCTGGAATCCCCAAATGTATTATTTAAATGTCATAAATGCTGCAGCAGGCAAAAAGCAAGTTTGCCAACCGTCTCAATCGCTAGATGTCATTACATTAGGCCTGGACTGCCATTCTAATTAAGTTATCACGGTTGTATAAACACTGATTGTTGTTCGCAATGTGTTCCATCTCTCTGACATTGTATAATTTGATGACTCCCATATGAGCTAGGACTGTCCAACTTCAAACTGACCAGAGTTACTGATGCTCATAAAGAGATGTCCTGCTTACCTTTCTGATAACTCTACTTTACAGTTGAATCTCCGACAGTTGTGATTAACCCTAGTTTCATAATGTAATAATGTTGTGTAAATATTGTTTTCGTGTCTTACACAATGTTGGCACTCATCCAGCTCAACAGCATTCCAAGGCAAATGTTTAACAAACGACTTTCAGGAACATAAACTGCCATTACCAGCCACTTCTTTAATAAGCTTTAACAGGCACAGATAGAAATAATTATTTTTTAATGACAAATATTAATTTCACGAAGAACACACACAGACATATGAAACGGACTCAGACGACACTCAGAGATACTATTTTTTTACAGACCACACTTTCTCTCTCACTGGCAGCAGACGACACTTTCTTCCAGTCTATTAGGCAGCGAGTCTCACAGTTTTTCTTACTCTTTTCTGTCTAACTGCCCGAACCCTTCCCTCCCCGTGCCCTCCTCGCACTCACTCACTGGGTCAGCGCCACGCACCGTAACACGAGGACACGCTTGAACGACTATCGTCTGCTGATGGCGCATCAAGTCAAGGAGTGAGCTCCAACAAGATGATGAACAGGCAAACACGAGCTCACAACATTCTTGGATGCTTGGAGCACGAATGGTGTCTGCTTGTAGCGAGTCTGGCGATTGTAGAAGAGAGAAGCGGCAGAACTCGTAAAGCACCTGAAGCAGGTAGCAACAAGTTTACATCCCATGAAAGCCTGGAGATGTTAGTGAGGATGCGGAGAAGAAATTTTACACGAGCTCGTTTGCGTGCCTGGGGTAGGAGTTGTCCTGGAGTTTTGGTGCTGATGGAGGTTGTTGAGAAACTACGGATGATAGTCAAATAAAGGGGGATTATTGTAGTCGACTAAAATTGAACATCTGTCAAGCTCACCCAGGCACTGTCAGGTAGACTAACCGACTTTTTATCAGTCAGATGATCTGTTATTATCATCATGTCCTAGCTTGGCTACAATCATCCACGATTCTAAGATACGCGATTCTTAGAAGTCGTTCGCGCCATCTGAGATGAGGCAGAAGTGTAGAGGTAAATAAACAGAGAGGTGGGGTCAAAGGGTCATGTAAGAAGTCCTTGCCAGTATTTGTTGATTGAGATCCATCGAACGCCTCATCAAAATAAGTTCTCGGAAAAATGCTTCATGGACGTCTGCTTCCCGTTTGACACATGTATCATGCATCAGCGCGCAAATCTCTCATCCAGTGTTTTCCAAGCATTCCACATTCCTCAGTTCAAACATCATCATCTGTTGAAGGAATCTAAAACCCTTTACACCTCACTCCTAAAGTTTCTCCACCCCCCTTCTCTCTCTCTCTCAATTTTCCCATCCTCTCGCCCCCTTTGCTCGTCTTTAAACCCGCATGCAGTCTTTTTGCAGGCCGTCAGAGAAAATATATTTAGCTTTTCTTGCTGGAGAAATCGTGTTTGTTATCGGTATTGGCAAACGCTTCCCGAAAACTTGTCAGCAGACGGGAGCGCTTGAGGAGAAGGCAGCGGAGGGATCTCGGAGGGATGTGTGCTATTTTTACCGTGCTCTGCGTGTCCTTACCATCCTGTCTGCCGCCAAACTACAACATCCTCTGCACGAGCTCCCCACAGCAGATACTTCAACAACCGTCACCGGCGTTGCTGCGTAATTTCTAACGTAACTCGCTTCCTTCGTCATCGTTTACCTGTCGGTAGGTGTCCAGCAATGCCACACCTGTTTTCTCCTCGCCCCTACATCCACGTCCTGAGCATTTTCTCCATGTTGTTACACTTTGCTCCATGCTGCGGCTTTATTATTTATTTACCTCGCAAAGCTCTCACTTTAAATTTTTACAGTTTTATTCGTTTTCAATGAAGATTAAAATTATTGTGTGACATGCACATACTCTGCATGAGTTTATTTTTAAAGAGCCGTACACATGAAATTAAAAAAGAAGAAAATTAAGGCATGTATCCTTCAGGACATACCTATATAAAGACCTTCAAGAGCTCATAGATATATTTATGTACAGTATTATAAAATATGTTGCATAAACACACATACGTTTTCATGGGCTATACAGTTATTTACTAATTAAATTATTTATCCAAAATTATTTATCGACACCTTCGTTTCTGTCTTTAATATCTTCATTATGATTAATAATGTTATTTTTGAAAGTTGGGGTCTCGTCATCCGAAGAGGCATCAATATAATTTTTTTTTTCTTTTTCTTGTTTTCTTTCTTTCTGTTTGTGAATGTGTATGTCTGTGTGCTCCTCTTTTTTTTTCTTTATTGTCCATTTGTTTTTATCGTCTGCGTTTCTTCATCGCTGTCTTTGCAGTAAAAAACATGCTGTCTAAAGGAATTCGTTCAAAGTGATGCAAACCCGTTTGGTCAGTACAAACCGGTTCAATGGGTTCTTGTTAAAAGCTATTGCGTGTTCATTGAAACAGAAAGGAGGATCAATAGGTTCGAGAGTATGTCCTCGGGACAACATTTCTTTCTATCGGCGTAGTCTTCATGACTGAGAAGTTGTTTACATCCCTGCAAAGACGAGACAAAAGAGTTACCACCACACTGCGCATGCTCTGTAGAGACCTGCACAACATGACTTACGCCTAATGCAAACTTCAGTTCAAGAGAGTTCCACCGGCTGCCCGACGCCACAAGGGAGGGAACAACAAACTGGCAAGAGAGACTGAGACGTAAAAGCAGGGGAGGGGAGTGGGGGAAAGAAAGAATAATTGAGAAGAACTGGACACAAAAACTCTAAAGTTGAGACAGACGGAGGCAGCAGGGAGCATGCACACTGGCTGGCTCTCGGGCTGGCTCTTGGCTCAAGAACGCTCCAAAAATTAAAAGATGGCAAACTGGATTGCCAGAACAAAGAGATAGGTCAATACAAGCTTGGAAAGGTTCATCGTATCGCCGCACCTAGATGGGATATTAAAAGAATCACTGTGAGGTATAAATACAACCAACATCCGTCCAAAAAAAATTGTGATCTTACGACTGACAAAGCACACCTACCTGTACTGTGTAGGTAAAGATACAGCATAAACATCGAGGTACAAGTCACGTGTTTACAATTTGATGTCTTAACTCCCAAATTCACACCAACATTTCCATCCATCCACCCCCTCTCTTTCTATTTTAGCTCCCGTTAAAGAACACACTCCAAACTTTGACAGGTCAAGACAAATACAACACAGCAACGAGAGTTTGCAGGTGAGACAATGAACAGAGGCAAACACCATAAACTTTGCTGCTGCTGTAGGTCGTGTCCTGGCTGTGTACTCGGCGCCAATGAACTTTTCACCCGCCATTACAGGTGTTTAAAAACTAGTCTTGGCTTCATGATAATTACCCACACATTAAAACTCTGGCGTTGCGTGACGCGTGCAAACACCAGACCACAACCACGAAAATCATGGAATATCTGTGTCCATCTAGTTGTATGTTTGTTCGTCCGTCTGTCAGTTCATTTGTCTCTATTCGCTCTCTGAACACGTCTTCAAGTGTATGTATGCGTCCCCCTTCTCTTTCTTTTTTTCCTCTTTTTCTCTCTATCTTTCTCCTTCATTCGATGACTTTTCTCTGTAGTCCTTCTTTCTCTTCCACTTTGCGCATTAAAAACACTACTTTCCTTTTGATGTATGTCCACAGCATCTGAAGATGAAGTCGAGTGACGTAGCAAGTTTGGCTTTGCTGCCCTTCCTTTGGATGTCGGCTCTCTTCCTGTCTGCAACGTCGAAGCGACGTGAGTATGCTTTGGATGATTTCGAAATGCGAGCTTCTGCGCATGTCCTTGTATATACTCAAGATGGGGCTGAAGATTCGCCCTCGCAAAAAGCTATTTCATCATCAATCGCCCACGTCTGCCTCAACCATTTAATTATTACGTGATTACTACGTGTGTTGAACGTTTCTACTTTTTTTTTTTTTAGTTCTGCGCCAGGTTACGCAAGCAGACGATCGCAATTTACTCTCTTGGTGTAATTACTGCTACTGTTGGTGTGAATATTCGTAGAGTTTTCTGTAACGACTGAAGGTTAGAAGACTTTTTTCAGACAATACAGTAAACACCACTTACATGAACTAAATTTTCAGCTTTTGTTTATGAACTTGCCAGCCACGACTTTGAAGCTGTATGTATTCATGTCGGTCATGTTGAATATATTTATGACACCTGTTCTTTATTTCTGTAGTGTGGACCAATTTCGGTTGTGTCATCACGAAATATAGTGTGAAATAATGTATTATTTCAAGAGAGAGAAGTATGGGCAATCACAGTTAATAGGAAAACAAGTTAAAACTTAGTAAATGAACACAGTAAAATCTATTTTTTATTTTTTATATTTTTTAAAATTTTTTTTTTATTTAAAACACACAAGCAGACAAGCAAACAAACACATCAATACGTGATTATTGAACAAGAGGAATTAAATCAGTGGAAGTGGTATTCAAGAGCAGATTTCCTTGCAAAGAGGTGATAGCAATAAAAAGAAATTAACGCTAATTTTAACGATATTACTTTTCAAAAAATAACAGGTCTTCAATCACTTTAGCCTTTTTCAGTATGTCAGCTACTCTTTCACTGACATAAAGGCATGAATGTGCATACACGCAAACACACAAGCAAGAAAGATAAACATACCCGTGAAAACAAGTAATCACACACACAAACACACGCGTGTTACAGGTAGAAGTTAAAAAACCTAATTATTCTCGCAAAATGGCTCATGCCATGGAAGAGGTTCAAACGATGATCGACAGTTAACTAGAACATTGGAATAGGTAAAATGAGACAGTAAAGCAAACAAAATAAATACATCCTGTAGCCGATTTGAGTTTTGTTCTCCAGCAAACATCCTGGCTATGGGAATATTTGTGGTCCTTTCAGGTTTCAATCACTAGTTTTTTGGGGATTTATTTTATAATTTTTTTTTTGGTAGTGACTTTCGCTAACAGACAAAGCTGTTTGCTGCTATGCACATCAGGTGCGGGTCGTTCAGAAAAAGACATTTTCTCGTCGTTCTAAATCGAGAAGACCTCGGGTCCTGAGCTGAAGGCTAATGGCAGTGATTGCCCACTTGCCTTGTCTGTTTGCGGTCGGACCCTTTTGGAATGGTTAGAGGCCAAGAGTTGGTTGACAACTCTCTCCCAGCACTTGGCTCTTTCTTCTCCTCAGATCGATGGTCTCTCACGGCACGCACACAGGGCTCATGTCCTCGGCGAGCTTTGCCGTGAAATCGAAACTTGATCTCAGAAGTGAATAGACCACCGCGCCCCTAGACCTTCGGTGGTCGTAGAAGGGCTCTTATGAATATTTTGTGCTTTTGGACTCCCGCCAATGTAATTTTTTTTCGTTTTTTTTTTTTTCTTTGTGATCTGAAAAAGAGTTTGTAAAATATATGTTTAACATGCCTACATCACACATATGATTTTGGTTTTGTTGTTGTTCATTGATAGTAGAGGCGCGATTTTTTTAACTTTTTTTCTGGTTTCCTTTGAAGATAAAGATTTTGTTTGTCGTTCGTTAGGGTGGCTTAAGATTCTGCTGTATTAAAATATTTAAGAGAATCTGATGATTATCCACATTGAGAAGGTGTCCTTTATTTATCAGAGTATAGTTTGTGATGTTAGGGTGGTTCTTTCAATCAGTCATTACCTATACGCACTTGCTCCACAGAAAGTCATTTGTAGATGTTTTTATCCACATTATCATTACATTTGATTCTTCTATTCTTTCTTCTTACAATCTTTATTTAGTTTTTATTTACAATGAGTACCAATTTCTATTTTTTTTTTATTTTATAGAGGTTAATTAATCTTCTAATAAGACTTCAACTCCATTTCATCAGTAGTGTTGTCCTTATTTGCAAACTTTCTTTGTATTGGCTCAGTGTACGAGTCTTCACTACCATGGTCATGACCGTTTGGATAGCATTCAGCCGTTACTTCTTGTCCCCAGACAATGTTGTCCAAACGCAGCTTCACATCATTAGCTTGAAGGAGGGGGACACCTCCTCTCCTGTTGCCACATTGGTCGATTCCGTACTTCCTGCAGGCCTCCAGCACCATTAAAACAAGACTTTGATTCGCTTCTGTGCGAACACAGGCTCATTCAATAACGTTTAGCATTTGGCTGTTGGCTGTCCATTGATTGGAGTTCTCTTCCATTTACATTTCTCTTTCTCTGACCGACTGGCGGAGGGTTTCTTCAATGGCTATCGAGAATAAAAGCACGCTCTAAAAAAGAGCAGAAACTCATTTTGTGGATAACAGCGTTCGTGAGAGTCAACAGAGAAAAAATGGACTGAAACTTGTGACCGTACTAATTAGCCTCTAGCCTTCAATTTTCACTTTGGGTAGAGGCGATTGAATAAATGAATGAATGAATAGATATGTGTGTGTGCATGCACGCGTACGCGTGGGTCTGATAATACAATATTTGCGTGATATATTTTATATTTCTGAATCAAATAATACTTTTTAAACGAACATTGCGATGCCAGAAAGTCAGAAGAGAAACAAGTTTCTATCCTAGCTACTGGTGTCCTCTACTTTCTCATCTTTTCGACCTTGCGGGTGATGATCGAAACGCTCCGCACGCTGATGTCACTTGAGCGCATAGCCAGGGGAGATAACGGCCTGCACCCTCCCTCATCCCTCCCTTCCTTCAGTCCTGCCTGTCAGTGCCAGAGCGGTGAACATCAATGCAAGACGTAGGTCTTGATTACTTTCCAAGGCTTCCATTTTGCTGTCCCAACCCCTCATCTTCTCTAGACAGCCCCACTCCCCTTTAGTGCACCAAATTTTCGCAACACTTCTATCCTATCCTCCAGAGTTCTCTCATCCATCCCCTAACACCCCGCCCCTCCTTGTTTGAGTGCAGCATCATACCATATAACCTTTAGGTCGAGTCCTCTTTTTTTTAAAAAAAAGTGTTCTGGGAGGGTAGGGAGGAGAGGAGAGGAGTGCTCTCAAAACAGAGAAGGGGGACTGTTGCCGTACCTCATTTCTTGTCGGACAGAAAATCAAACGAAACTTCCCATCTATCATCGAAAAAGGATTAGAATTACTGAAATGTTTGTGTTCACTGTTGTGGTAAACACCACAATTTCTAGAAAAAAATGTATGTTTTTGTGAGATTCAGTTTCAGAATCAAAGCACTGACCTGCCCTAAACAAGAAACAAAGAACAAGAGAATAGGGAGAAGAAAAAAACTTGCAACACGATCAGCAAATTGCTCGCAGAATTCTCTTGAGCCACATCGGTTTGCCATCTCGACACAACAATACTCTAGTTAACACGCCACCGACCCAACCTGAAAAAAATCCATTTTAATTTCGTTTCGTCACTCCAAGGACTAGAGAGGTGCTACATTAGTACAAGACAAATAAACAGTTTGAAAAAATACAGATGTTCTTTCTAAACTGAGCACACAGCCGTGTAGGACATGATTGTAAAAGAACCATCGACATTAAGGATGTTTTCACAGACAGCAAGATGGTCCTCTTTCCTCTGAAATATTGTTTCTGGACAATTGGGCATCACTATAAGGGTTACTCTCATCCCTTTTTATTTCTTTTACATTTTCTCTTATCAATTTCCAGAGATTACAGTAACGCATAATAGCTAGTAAATGGAATATATTTCTGATGAGAGCTGTTTTGAGGAGCACAAATAACATTTCTACGAGAGTCACTTACTTTTACAGTATTACCTAGTGTGTAGTTAGTATCGGAATTTTCTTCATGTAATTGCGTTCCACACAAACGGCTTGCAGCATGCAATGCTGGAATGTATTCTCCTATCAGTTGCCCGATGGGCCCTGAGCCAGAATGTGTATCTCTACGAACACTTACAAAGTACATTGTACTGGGAGTTGTAGCTTTAGTTTTTCAGAAGAATAATACTTTATAACGGATCCTCCTCCTCCTCTTCCTCTTCTTCCTCCTCCTCCTCATCATCAATGATGTCTGAAATTCACTAAAAATGAGAGTAAAAATAGTAAGAACCGTGCAACTGTGTAGACTATGTCTCGCGAGTAAGCGAGTGTGTAGGCTGATTACACAGAATAACAATCATACAAAAGTTTGTAAGAAATAAAGATTTCTATAAAGTTCTATTGTGAAGATCATCGTCTAAGTAAGAATATAGGTAAATATTCAATACAAGTATCTCAGTTCCATAATCACCAACGTAAGCAGCAACAACTGCAACACCACCACAACAAAACAATGGTAAGCGGTGTTCAGGCTGTAACATCGGTATTCTTAATTCTTTCTTTGTGAGTAAATGAGTAAATGTGTGTGTGAGGGCTTTTAGTGATCATCTAGCGAGTTCCTGTCTCTTCAAAGCAGAAGTCTGTCAGCAAAGCTTTCTAGAAAAAAACCAACCAACCAACAAACAAACCAAAGACTTTACATGAACATGAAAAGAAACCATCTGACGACTCATCTGCAAGAAATCATCGAGGTAAATTGAAATGTCTTGTGTGCGTTGAAAATAATGTTTCTTTAACTCTGTAAGTGGCGGCTTTGTATCTTTGTGAGGGAGGGAGGATAAAGCAAATTGAGTTTACACGATGAATGATCCATTGTGTACACTCCAATGTGTGTGTCTCCGTACAGCGTGTGGGTGGGAATGGGGTGTAGGATGAATGCCTGTGCGTTTGCTAATAGGTTGGGGAGGTCTGTTAAAGGAGATGGATGTAGAGAACAAGTAAAGAGTGTTTGTGTAAGTGCATCCTTGCTTGCCCGGCATCCATTAACTGCCAGGTACTTCCCAAGCTGCTGACAAGGGTTGCCACAGACACCATTATCTGGGACCAGCTTCTTCTCCCTCCCTGCGCTAGTGACGATGTGTGTTCCGCTCTGAGCACTCCTACCCCAGCCTCCCTCCTCTCCACCCCACCTCCATCTCCTCCCTCCTCTGACTCACAGGCCCTGCCTTATTTACATAAACAACTGTAACATTGTGCAAACGAAAACAAAGCAACTCGGCCAGGCAGCATGCCTTTAAGTGAGACGTATTCACCAGAAAGATACAGCATCCTTCACTGATAGTATTTAATGCTTTTTTTGGAAGCTAAAAGAAAATAATTTTAGGTTTGAAAGAAATGGTGGGTTTTGAGTTGAGCTTCCCAGGTACAGGGCAGGTAAAAGGCAATTAATTTTGTAGTCGGAGAGGCTTACATTATTTACCGTCCAAGGTAGAGTATAGCATGTATTCATTATTAAGGTTCTTCCTGATGGAATCACTGTATCATCCGCAAGGCTTCCCGAAAAACAAAATTAATTAATTGAAATGATTGCAAAACTTCAACTCGGCATAAGTTAACCCCTTTCCTGATGAAAAAAGTTTATTTCAGAAGGAAAAAGAAGTAGAATGTTGCCCTCTCTGGTGATGTTTGGGTATCTGTATGATAGAGAACTTGGCCGAGGGGATTCAAACCATTTGTCAGGACTGTTTCCTACTGGTGGCACTGGGAACTACATCTTTAATCAAGGGATCGGTGCTGGCCGTGTGCTAGATTCCAGTGTGAATCGGTCAAGATTATCCAATTATTCGGTTGAGATAGCTTCGATGCCATCATGTCATCACTGACAACGATGGATTTGATGAGACCATCGAGCTGTGACAGGGATTCTGGGACAGGTCACCAAACCATCACAGCCGACAATTTTTTGGAGAATGTGTCCATTAACGAAAATATTTTTGCTCTGCCAAAGCTGGGATCTTGATGGATTCTGAATATAACTGAAATACTGGATATGGAATGCCAGTCAGAAGATTGTTTTGTTTATTTAGATAAACCAGTTTTGTCAACTTATCCTAAGATGAATTAGTCGGCAGGAGAGGGGGAGGAGGGCGCTCGGTGCACAGTTCTTCTAGCTTAGTAGTCAGCTAAACTTTTAATCTTTGATAATGATTCGA
Source organism: Pomacea maculata (assembly GCA_004794325.1). Lineage (NCBI taxonomy): Eukaryota > Metazoa > Mollusca > Gastropoda > Architaenioglossa > Ampullariidae > Pomacea > Pomacea maculata. The sequence goes on along the minus strand of SRHC01003307.1, from coordinate 34,706 downwards.
ACTGACGGAAAATCCAACTAGGGTGATCATGCAACCAGTTTCTTGTGAGTGTTTTAGATACTTTAAAATGTAATGACAAGCTAGGTAGTTTACTGTTGACACCCGCTAGTTAGTGGGCACAGTTAATGGACAGATAGAGATAAAGAGTGGGTGTGTATTATTGATACTAACCTAACATGTAAAATATTTTCGTTATCAAAGTTATTTAAACATTTTTTTCACTTCTCACCAGCTGCCTTTCTTTCTTTTTAATACAACTCCAACAGATTAACAAATATTGTTTGACGAACGTGGAGGAATGGCCAAACATTGTCGACTAGAGTGCAAAAACAGTGTTATTGTTAGTAAATGGATGTTTGTGATTAATATTGAGCAAGTATTGGACCACTAATGGACACTTTACTGGCCGACAATAGGGTCTCATTCAGCTTCTGTGCAAAAGTAGTTGGTTAAATAACATCCATATCCGATGTGGCCACACTGCCCAGTTCTCTCCATGTTTAGACGCCATTTGCTGCGAGACTACAACATGGCCGACACCCGGTGTCCATGGTCTGTGTGTTCGGGTATTGAGTCACTGAACGGCTGGGTACAATACAATAGCTCTCATCTGTTATGCATAATAAGGGACATCAAACATTGAAAAGAATGAAGGTATTGTTGATGAAAGTGGCTTTATGAATTGCACGTGCAATAAAGGATTTAATATGTTTGACAACTTGAGGGGAGGTGGTCAGACAATATTTATTTCAAGTACTCGGTTCCTAACACGGGTGTCGGTAACTTTGAAAGGGATTTAATTAACATCGCCGACATTAAAAGTATAGTGTGGCTTGCTGTTTGTTGCATCATAGTTGATTAGATTTTAATCAGTTATATAAAAAGTGAAAAATGTATGCGATATTTTCTCATAGTAGAGGCAGTAAGCTGTTGGTTTTGAAGTTTTTATGATCGAACTATCTGGTTTCAATGTTTCTCCACAGTAATAATCATTAAACATTAAAACAGATATTTCATAGGCATTCAATCAGTTTTCTGTCATACGAAGAAGTCATTTGCTGACTGTTTGGTATTTTGGCTACAGATACCCCAAACCCCTACGAAAGACCTATATTTTATTTCCTTACAGATATGGAAAATAAACTTTCATCCAAAATAAAATGTCCCTTTGCTTAATGTGCTGTGGGTTTTTTTTTCTTGTGAATACTCAAAGTAGACCTCCTGGTGTACAGATGGATCATTATAGTGAGATTTTTTCCCGTAGTATCACACAAAGGGGCTTTCCGAAGGATGATTATTTACTCGTTATTTTCGTTATAAGTACCCAAAAGTGACTATGAAAGGGTATATTATTGTGTTCTGTTTTATTTCCAGCAGGTAACAAAACTAAACATATCTTGTCGTATAAAGAGGTCTGTTACTTACTGTATTTATTTTTGTCCCTAGAGGTACCAAAGCCCGACTTTCTGTCTTACGAGGACGTCCTGGTGAAGTACGTTCTAGACGCCTACAAATCGCGCACCAAGTTCGGGCGACCGGTGCTGAACTTCAACGACACCCTCAAAGTGGAGTTCTCCGTGCAGCTCAAGCAGATCGTCGACCTGGACGAGAAGGAGCAGGTGCTGACGCTGAACGTCTGGGACCAGTATGTGAGTACCGGCTCTTGTCTCCCTCCCATCCCCATCCCCACTTTTTTCTGTCGTCAGCATTGTCTGCCCCTGCTTTGTCGTTGTCCTCTCATCAGAAACACAGGTGCATCGTTTCCCTTTTGTGTTCATTAAGAGCCGCTAGATACAAGTGGGCGATACGACCTCCAGACGGTTGCTGAAGTAGAAGCTGAATGACGAAGACAGTCCCCCTCCTCCCCATCCCCACACCCCTCCCTGACTCCTCTGGTAATTAGTGTGACCAGAGCGGACGGCATCTGCGATCTTCTCTGACAATGCAGCCTCTTGCTTCAGCCTGGCTGATCTTGAAAAGCAGTGCGCCTCCATCAGTCTTGCCAAGAGAATGGGTGTAGAACTTCTCGTTCCTTCCTGCTTTGCCGGCTCCGTGCCCGCTCTTCTTCTTGAATCTGCTGTTTTTCTCATTTATCTACATTTATTTTTCATTTTGGTTCACTTAAACTTCAACAGACGGGCTTTAGTTACCTGCCAAAATGTCTACTCCAGCTCATATCATGCACTTATGTTTGCGAAAGACACACACATACAGAGTGTTCGTTCTTCGGAGGACATAATTTGTTCTCTTGAATGGTTCTCTCTTCGTGTGTATGACAATGAATTGGTCAGGGTTAGCATCGCTTTTAGCAGCAGAAGTTGTGGAAGAAAGCGCCACCTTCAAATGTCTTTGAGCACTGGGTGCCTGGAGGCTGGGGGCAGGGCTACCCACAACCCCGAGGGTCCCTCTCTGAAGAGTTTACTGCCAACATCGTCTGACGAAGTGCGCAGGTGTCAGCTGCATACACCAGAATCTTCTTGAAGAAGAGTGTTGAGCACTTTCCTGGGTCTGTAATTCTGTTGCTTCAGACATGAAGCACGCTCACGCGCAGATAGATACAGACTCACACTTACAGAGACTAAGAGATGCAGACACGCTCACATGTGCACAAACACTCATTTTTAATTTCTAATAACTTCAGACCTCTGTTGTTGCCACACAGAGCGGAATAAAGAATAAAAATGTAAGCATTGGCTAAAAATAGCCGTTCATAGATAGTAAAAGTGCGCGCATACACACTCACACACACACTGCAACACATTAGACACACCATCCCACAACACATGAACTCTCCCCTGAAAGATGAAGAAATTCGTGACATTGCAAGAATTGCTGGTATATTGAATATAACTCCTGCACTCCCCTCTCACATCTCACAATGTCTTCAAGGGAAAGACTTTGGCACAAAAAGAAGCTTCAGAAGCTGCATCATAAACCTGTGGGCCTCGATCACAGCACGCTGTCACCTGATGGAGGCCACGTCGACAGTTTGACAGAAAATCCAATAAGGAATTCTGATTAAAGTCTTGAGCGGCCCGCACCTTTTAAGATGTTGCTTAGGAACGCTCTGAATTTTTTAAAGGCCATTTCCCACCAGTTTGAGTCAAACGGTTTGTTAACTGCATTATTTTCATTTTCTGGCTTTCCACGGAATTCTTCAGGCATTATCGGGGATCGTTCGAGTAATCACGTGATTATTTAAGAATAATTTACAGAACACTTCTAGAATTGAATACAGAAGTAGGTAATTTCTTAAAAGTATTTCTTTCTATCTAAACACTACCTACAACAAAAATTCTTCAGGGAACGCCTCCAAGTTCCTAAAAAGATTTAACTACATCAGCTTCAGTAGAGTTCCCTCCCTTGTAAGTAAAATCAATTGTTTTCGTTCATTGCTATATTCTGTTTGCTGGAATTCGAATCCGATAGAAATACTTTGAAAGGTCTCAAATATTTATAGCAATCCCCTGAATGTAATAATTCGCATGAATGAGCAAGGTTTGTGTCAAAGTGGCCTCCATTCAGCGTGCAGGTCACGGGGTCATATTGCGGGCCGTCTGAGAGCGCAGGGGTTAACAAGAGGCTCATGTATATTCAGCCAATCATTTTGCAGAGCTTAACGCCAGTCAGCGCTGCGCACCATAAAGTGTCTGACGACTGCCATTTGTTATAACTGCATGCCAATACATCACGGGAGGAGCTTGGCTCGGGGTTGGCTGCAGAAGACAAAAGAGGGAATTTGTGACTGTAGTGTAATCAGACAAACATCAGTATGCCAGTTGAAGACACTTCCAAAGGTTTTGGAAACAACAATAAACGAAATCAACTTCTATCTCTTTCGCTCCTTTTCACATGAATGAACAGGATTGGCATCCCGTGGATGCATTTAACCTCGTCTTGCTTATGGAAGGCAATGGCCTGACTATACACGCCGAGCAGAAATTAAAGGAGAATGTGAGTGCGGCATATAAAATTGTCAAACTGAAGATTGCCTTGGTCTGGTCATCGTCATACTGAACACTTCTCAGCATCGAAGGCAGCGCACTCCTCTCTCTCCATCTCGGAAATGACAAGTCTATAATTCCTAAAGGATTTATGTTTTACATTTTTCATTTGTAAGCCTCTTCGATCCAAACATCGATTGAAGATTTGCCCATCATCCACTACACATCCACATTACTTATCCCTGCGTTCAAACATGTCCCTGATTGCAACTCTCTGTTTTATCGTCGGGTCAGTAGTAAATGTCCCTTAAATCAAGTATGCTACATCAGCATCCACAGACAGAATAACAGACTTTCATAGATTCACTACTTTATGTATATATATATCAAGAGAACCTTCATAGACTACAGATTACTTTAAAAACTTTTTTCTGGTAAACTCGAAATTCAACGTTGCGAGACGAGTCGTAGGTTCTTGTTGACTTCTACAAATAGTTAATTTCATTTTTTTCTTTTTGTTTTCTTTTTTTTTTTTTTTTTTTGATGGATAAGGTTTTTCCTGTTATTTCCAGGCTTTGTCTCTTTACTTTCGTGTTACTGAAGCTGAAAACCGAGAGTACCAGTATCTCAAGCCTTAGGCGCGCTTACGAGCAACTTTGACACCTACAGCTCACCATACTTCCCCAATCTTCACCCAACTGTTGGCGGAGGGGTGGGCAAAGAAAGGCAGCCTGGTGGGGGAAAGATGGACATTGTCATTACAAAGCTGACCTCGAGGTCAGCAGGGCCTCTAAGACCTCGTTCCCCAACGACCAAACGGTCATCTTTATTAATGCGCCGTCTTATCTCCACCAGTAAAATCACTTTCATCAGAGAAGATGAAATCGCAAACGCTAAGCCGGATTAGTCCGACTCACTCCCATGAAGTAGGAAGAGGAATAATCAGAATCCATCTCTATGAGATAGATGATTGTAAATGAGGAGGACGTCGGCTTCTATCTACAAAGTAATGGGAATGATAAATGCCTCAGAAAAAAACCCAAACAAAATAGTCACGTGATCGTGCAGAAGCAAAGCACGTCGTACCAATGTAGTTAGAGCCACGTCAGCAAAAATGTAAGTGGTCCTTCAGTCATGCAGATCGATATCTCACAATGTCCTCCATCGATACGTGATCGCTACGTCAGTTCTGAACCTTTTTTCCCCCCTACTGGCAGCGTGTCATCTCCATGGTTACAGCAATGATACCTACTCGTGCACGTCCACGCGGTCCATTCAATCATCTTTCAGACGAGCAAACACCATCATGTCATGTTTGCCATCAAGAACACCCTGCTGCGTGAAAGGCTCGGGGTGAGGGTGGTGGTGGGAGTGAGAAAGGAGCAGATTATTTGCCATCCGCCAAAACGAAACAAACGTACAAAAATCTTCAAAAGACTTCTGGGGTCGCATTCCGCTTTCATGGCTCCAACGTTTGCCCGAAGCTCAGGTTCGAGAGTGCATATTGCTTCGTCTTTATTTCTCGCAAAACTTAAGACACGAATTATCAGACCAGGCATGCATTACGTAATGACTTGCTATATCGATGCGCCTGCTTCAACTTTGTTTAGTGCTGGCATCAAAGGGCGCGAGCCCTCCTAGCCGGGGGAGGACTGGGCAGTTACGGAGATATGATGCATCTAGAAGCCGCAGGCGCATCTTGGTCCCACGGTATTGGAGGCAGGCACGAACCATTTTGCCTTCAATGTGCCACCCTGTGCTTTCGTCGTCTGGCACGAGATCGACCCGACACCTAGTTAGCAATCGCATGCCTCACCTACTAGGGCGGGTGGGCATCCTGCCAGGGAGAGCCAGGCTTTACAAAGCTGAAGACCATGGAGCCAGGAGCAGGTCCCTCTGTATGAACCTTTCCATTTTGGTCGCTTGGCTGCATGCCGTGTCTTCACTTTCATGATGGAAATGCTTGAAAACATTAAATAGTTGCACGGCTGTCAGGGTAAAGTTCTTCCTACAGAATAAGTTCTAACTTGTTGTACCCGGTTAGCAGTGGAAGTTCTTCCCCCATGAGCACTAGCCTCGTTTACACTGTTAGCTGTGGAAGTTCTTCCCACAGAACAAATGCTAGGTTTCTGTACACGTTAGACGACTCAAGCTCACCTCATGTTGCTGGTATTCTTATCGAAAGAAAATAAAAACAACAACAACGAAATCCTAGAATAGGTTAGTGCAAAAATGATAGCAGTGAATGATGGCCTGCGAAAATGTCTGGCAACTACAGCTAGGCGCAGGATCCTATTTTTTGTAGTCTTCTGCATCTATGCCGTGCACATCTTTCGTCTTACTAAATCCTTCACCGTCCTTCTTCCTCGCTTGCACACACACACACACACATGCGCGCACACACGCACACGCGCACACACACACACACACGCACACGCATCCCTGGGACGTTATCCTGTGCTTTTTTTCGTGAGCTACTTACCCACCAACATTTCGATTTCCACTAGCACTGTACACCCTGTGGTGCCAGAAAAAAGGTGTAGTTATGCGTATTTTTTCCAATTCCTTGATATTTAATATTCATTCAAATTACATGCAACAGATTATACGCATGCTCTAATTAAATCGGATACCGTCTATGTAATTATAATTATATTAAATTATGTATTATATTAAAATATTATACTTTTTGACAATCTAAACGCAGAATTATAATATTGTTAACATTTTTCCATGTTGAAAGCAAAACTAATATATTTTAAAGTACAGCTTTATGTAATGTATAAAAGTATTTCATATAATAACAGATTATTACAAAGATATACTTTAAAAACACATTCTGATTTAATGTCATGGAAGTCACTCCAAAATTGTGAAGTAATTTAATAATTTAGTAGTTAAATAATTCATAATGAACTTTGTTGCCAGTTGCCATTAACGTAAGATCAATTTTACTACTTGATTCACAAAACTCGAAGGTTTGTAAACTTAAGTTTGAGTTAAAGAACGCAGAGCATCACAGCACGTGCTGCAAAGTTTCAAGTCTGGTGTATTGACTGTATTGATCGACATTAAAACTTTCAACTTGATTATCTCCTCTTGGTCACGTCGATCGTGCCTGCACTGGAGGTCTTCGGTTGATGTTTCTTTTTAATGCCAAGGCCCTGAGAAGTGTACGTAATACGGGGTTTTATTTTGTTGGTTTTTTTTATTTGTTGTTGTTGATTTTAATTTTTCTATTTCTTTTTTTTCGTTCGGCCTTCTTGGCTCTCACTTTGTTCTCGGCAATCTGTTTGTTATTGAACGCTCTTATACCATAATGCAATTGGCCGGCCGGCCGGAGATGAGGCGGGTGACGTCAATCTCGGGGGATCGAGAGGAAGTCACGAGCTGCGCTTCCCTCCCGAGCCTGGTGACGTGCGTCGGGCTGGTCACTCCATTAGACCCCGCCGCACACTGATGCCGACCCTTCTCTTCAACCCTTCTTGCTACCCTGCCGCACGCAAGCCTACCGCACCGGGTGTCCCCTGGTGCATTCCCTGCTGTTTCTTCCTTACTGAATGGCGTGTTGTCTGTCCCTTGCTGCATACCGTGCTGTGTGTCTTTTGCTGTAGGTCATGCTGTTTCTCCCTTGCTGCATGATATTTTGATTGTTCCTTACAACATGCCATTCCCATGGTCTAGTGGTCCTTGCAGAGTCACTTCAGTAGCTGTTAGTCTCACGCTCAAAACATATAAGGCTACAGGTGACTGTAGATACAATAGAATCATATAAGTACAACTGATAATACCCAGAACATTTTTCTTTCATATCACTTTATGAATCTCTTGCACCACAGACCATGCACAGGAATAACTTAAATAATAGAGGATGATTTTGATCACATGTAAAACGTGCTTTCATAATGTTGTACCCCGTATGCTCTACCATGACAGACTGAAAAACATCAGTTATAAGTGTACCGTATAATGACACAAGCACACCCGAATGAGATCTACATACGGACTGACAAAAAATAAGCAAAACTGTTCAGACAATGGCATCGATGTATATCTGACTGTTCACCTGGCCTGACAACAGGTCCAAGCTAAGCTGCTCGAAGATGAAAATACCAACTGCTTTGTGGCCAAGAGTCTGGGAACACAAAGAGTGGCCCAAAATATGAACGCTGTCACTGGCCACACCCGTTTCCAAAGAGGAAAATAATCCCAGCAAACATTTCTATATACCTAATCAGCCACACAAACAACGTCATTTGGAAAGTAATCCAGAACTCTACAAAAACTGCCGCCAAGAAACTGCTAACAGAAGAACAAGATGACTTCATGATGACAAATAGACAGTCAAACAGGTCTTCAGCGCACGCATAGTTATGGAAAATGAGCTACAATACCAGAGGAATCGCTTCATTGACTTTGAAAAGGCATTTGACGTAATTTGGTACGAGGGACTGTGGCATTTGATACAAAAGTTGAAAATCGGAGAGACCCTCGTTCAAGTCACTGAAATGCTGAAAAAAAAACTCAACTAATACAGAACTGCTGGTAAACCTAATGCGAGATTTCTTTCACACTAGAGTAGGTGTCCTTCAAGGATATATAATATCTCCTGTGCTGTTCAATACCATTTCGAAGAACACCATACAATAAAACCTTGACAATTATCTCACTGTTTCAGTCAGTGGGAGGTCCATATGCAAGCAACTTTCTGTATTGTATACTTTGTCTTTTTTTTTTTACTGCTCGCATTCATATCTGGGTGTCAGTGTTCGCGTTCATTTTTGCCTGAATGTGCGATTGTCACGCCTCTGTGTCTACTGCACAATTCAGGAAATGCAAAACATATTGGTGTCTTCTGGTGTTTCATGCACAGCGCTGGTACGATAATCACATTGGATGGGACCCTGAAGAATACGGGAACGTCACCAGTGTGCGAATACCCACAGACAAAATCTGGATTCCAGACATCAAACTCTACAACTAGTAAGTTTTTCCTTTCGTTTTTTTACTTCCCTCTCCCTTTCCCACCTGAAGAATACCTTTTTCGTCTTTTCTTCTTTTTCTGTCTGTCTCCTAACTTACTTATCTCTCTGTCTTAAAATTTAGTGTAACCTTCTGTCTTGTCCTATTATTATACCAGTAAAAAGGGCTAGTGAATGCAAACTGTTCATTCTTCACACGCATTATTATTGTTGTTATTATTGTTATTGTTGTTATTATCATTATTATCATTATGATGATCATTATCATTATCATTATTATTCACACACTTTTCGGTGCGTTTTTGAGTCTCTCTAGTTATCGTACGACATAAAGGAATACAACAGTTTCAGTTCGCCAATAGCTCGCAGGGCCGTGACACTCACACGCTAATGGATTACCGAAACCTCGTCAGCAGCGTTCGATCACTCTCTCAATAATACTCCAAACCACTCATTGCTCTCCCCCTGCCCGCGATAGCCTCGTCTGTCTAATGCTAGAGTCCACGTGTCGTCTTCTCACTTACAAGCGGCCCCCGAGACTCGTTTCCTCTTCAGTTTGTAGTTTAACTTATCGATCTCGCGAGTTCTCCATCCGACGGCAGAAGGTCCGAATTTTCAAAGGTCATCATTTCCTCGTCGACTGGCGGCCGCAGGACAGGAGGGTAAAAGTCCGGGCCGATGGCTGGTCGTTTGCCTTTTTTTTTTCTCTCTCTCCCTCTCTCCCCAACTTTCCTCGTGTTCCCGCCATCTCCCTCTCCGACCTGTCTCCAGCATTAAAGGGCAATCAGTTATGCGAACACTTAGTTGAAATAAGAGCTTGCACTTTAAACCGTTGCTTGCATGTGCATCTGGTAAAACGGAATGATGCGTGACTCGGTTAAAAACCGTTTCCTTCGGACCAACATGTGGAACATTCTATTACCCTGGATACTGAGCCGGCAGTGAAAAGAATTGTGGGCAATGGGCGTGTGGGCATGCGGCTGGCGTCAGGCATTGGATTTTGTGGAAAGATTTCAGATAATGAACACTTTCCTAGGAAGAGCTGACGTGGAGAGGCATGTTATCCGAAGAAGAAGCATATTTGCACAGATTAAGCCAGTTTTTGTTCCCCATCACTGTAAACCTTTTATTAGAATCATTACACATAAAATTGTCATCATCATTATGTATGTTTATATCCATATTTTGACAATCTTTCTCTGATTATTTTTACAACAAAATAAATGTTTTGTTTGTCTGTTTTATTTTTCTGGGTGCGTTTGCTTTTATTGCGAGCTTAGGGATATATATGCATCCATAATATGTACATTGCTGATATTTGTGTGTGTGTGTGTTCGTGTGATGTATAAGTGCGTGATTTCCTGCAAACATAGGTGAATTTAAAGCCCGTTAACAGAATTATTTTTTATTATTCTTGCCTCCAGCCTGAAAAGGTTAACTAAAAACCCTGTGTAGCCAGATCGGCGATCCGTCAGTGTCACAAAGCAAGCTGCAGGGAGAAATATGGCGGCCCACAGTGATGCTTAAAACCTGTTCGTTATTCTAAACCTCGAAACATGATCGTTTCCAGCTCCCGTTTATTCTTTCTCTTCACTTACCCTGACTGTTGTTTAACTGTTATCTAACTTCATTTTGCATCTGTACAGAGATGCTGCCTGGTCCTCCTCTCCTCCATGACATGCAGACCCTCTCGCACGCACGCACACACACAGTCACACCCCCATTCACACTCATGCTCACAACCACTTAGCTCAGAGATTTATTATTAGCCGAGGTGTCCAAATCACGATAGGTGGCTTGCAGTTGCCATTTTACACTCTGTTTTTACATTTCCCTCTCGCCACCAAGTGTCGAGGATGCCTTGACATTTGCCTGTCGGGCTGCGCTCCAGGACTCCAGCCTGTGGATTTACGCGAGCCGCTTGGTTCCTGCTCGTTTCTAAATTGAGGTCCTGGCTGGACACGTTAACCACTCACCTCCTCCTCCTTCCATCCTATCACCACCGGAAGCATCTTTGCCCACCATTCACACAACCTTCATAGTCTTCACATAACAAATGACTTAGGTCTCCCTTTGCGGCTAAATAATTTATCAGCATTGGACTGTAATAAGGGCAATCTGAAATACGATACTGTGATAAAGAAAGGTAAAATCAGAATAATTATTAAGAGTTCTGGACAATGAGCTAAAAAGTTGAGATTTCAAACATTTATAGTTTCAGAGCATCTTGCTCAAATACAAGGTAAAGATATTTTGTCGGTTATTAAAATAAAACACTTTTTAACAATTTTATTCAGGAGTGCATTTAGACTAATAGACCATTTAGTGCTAATAAAAAAATAACCAATCAAAACGCATTATACAAGTCCTGTGTCAACGAAGCTGAGTAAAAGTTTAGGGTTAGGTTTTGTAAAGACAACAATCCTGACCCAAACTAAATACTCCAGGGGACATGATCTTGATGACACTAGGGAGTCAAAATGGATTCTGTAGTAAAAGTCACCGGGTGGTATCCTCTAAACTAAACAAAAATGTTGCTGTCTTTGTGTTTCACGGGCAGAGGATGAGCTGCAGTCAGTCAAACAGGAGTGGTCAGTAGAGATCTTAAAGGTGGGTCCCCTGCGACCTCTGGTTATGATGCTGCTATGGTGATTTCCCTAGTGAGGCATTGAAACGATGTCCTGACAGTGGTTCTGAAAGGATACTTTTAAGAGTTTGATTCTCCCGAGTCCAAGCCTGTACATCGATGACGTCTGTTGAAAACTGATTAACGGCTATTCATTCGAACGTGAAAGCGTCCTGCAGTTACTCACAGAAAGGACATGTGAAAAGTTCATTGGACTCGGGCTTGCATCTTCAGTCTTATATAATAACTAGCTGTACAATACATTTTCTGACTGTTTCATGTGCAATAAAAAAGTCCATTTAGAAACAAGGTATTCTGATATTTATTACTTCGAAATATTTTGAGCAGTTTCTTGATAAATATTAGACCGTTGTCACTGGTAGATTCGTGTATCAAAGCATACTGAGGGTAAAAATAAAAGGGTTTGGGCATTAAAGGGATCCCAACAGCTGTTGGAAGGACAGAGAATAGAAGTTCTTAGTCTACTTTGTCTTCTTCTTTGTTGGTACTGAGCAAACTCTGCATTCCCGATGATATAATGCGTTTCTTGCATTCTTGGCTACAATTTGCCCCTTTTTCTTTCTTACTTCCACTTCCATTCGCCGTCACATTTGTACATTCTTTTCCTCTCTCACCGTTGTTTTGCCTTTCAGATTTCTTCTTTTCGCTTACTACTGGTCTTCTTGTCTTGTAGATTACCTGCTGGCACCGACTTTAAAAAAATGTTTCCTTTTTCGTGTTATCACATCTCTTCATCCACGTTTTATTTTAGTTCCTACCTTCTGGTGCATCTCCCACCCCTATCTTTTTAGTCCACTCCATCCTCTATCTCTCTCTCTCTGACACAAACTTAAAAAAAAACCCACATTGCCAAGGGAGAAGACTCTTACTTCCTTCCGGCAACGTCATCTACATTGGCAGCTGTACTTGCAACGCATTCGCTTGAGCCAAGAGTTAATGTTTACAATACTCAGAGCAGTGGATGCAAATTTACACTTTGTTTGTTCATAGAAAGTAAACAGAATGAAGTCCTTTGTCATTATGTCTACTGCACATAAGTGTGAGAATGTAACTTGAAAACATGACTATGCTCCCCTTCTCTGTCTCCTTTTCTCTCCTTTTTACCTCCCAAACTTGCGCCCGCAATCTCTTTCTTCCTCTCTCTCTCTCTCACAAATTGTGAGCGCAATGCTTCCTAGCGGTCATATTGTTACCTGTATCCCCCTATCAACGCTACACCTATCCCTGTGTTACACTTCAACACCTGTAACACCTGTCCTCCGTGTCTCAGCGCTGACCTACGGTTGGACGAGCACCGCGAGGCACTGAGCACCGTCCACAGCGACGGTGAGATCTTCTGGATGCCGCAGGCCGTGTACCGCAGCTCCTGCAACATCGATGTCTACTACTTCCCCTTCGATGTTCAGAACTGTTCACTCAAGTTCGGCTCCTGGTCCTACGATGGCTCCAAGCTCAACGTGTCCTTTAAGGAAGACCGCAACTACTTCGACCTGACGGAGTACGAGGAGAGCAACGCCTGGCGTCTGATCGACGTGCCGGCCATGCGCATCGTGCAGTACTACACCTGCTGCCCCGAGCCCTTCGTCGACCTGCGCTACTACCTGGTCTTCCAGCGCCGCTCCACCTTGTACAACTACATCCTCATCCTGCCCTGCATCCTGCTCACCTCCATCACACTCATCCTCTTCTGGATCCCGCCGGAGTCGCCGGCCAAAATGCAGCTAGGTACCCGGGGCTAGTCGGGTGGCGGGTGTGAGAGAGCGAGAGAAAGTTTGAGGATGCAAGTTGGTGAGTTAGTGTTGATTTTTTTATTTATTTATTTTTTTTAATTTAGCCGTCGTCCTCACGATGATAAAGTAGATGAACAGCTGCAATAAAAAGTCGTAAAAGGAGAGGAGACGGGGAAATAAATGAGTGAGTGAGTGAGTGAGTGAGTGAGTGAGTGAGTGAGATGTAAATATCTTGAAATGCTAAAGATAGTTCTGTTGTTTTTATTTTAAACAACACTGGTGCCGGCTTACCATGGATACCAGAGTGAGCTATAAAAAGATATCCGGTCTTCGTGTGTTTCCAAGCATTCATGAAAACATAGATAAAGAAGCATTTCACTCAATCTTGACGGTTTCCTTCACGGAAAATATTTACCAACGTACCGAGTTGTCTGATTCTGTGACCGATAAAGCATATTTTGACAAAATAACAAAAATAAAATTTTAAGAAAATCTCAGGTGAGGAATAGTTACTTAGTTCACCAAGTGCTAGTTGCATCCTTTGCTTATCCATGGTGGGTAGTGTTTGTCTGTACGTTGGTCTTGTTTCCCACTTCATCTTCCGTATTTATGCATTAATTTTTCTTTCAACAGGTCTCTCGATCTTCATCGCTTTCTTCATTCTTCTGAAAATGCTGGAGAGTCATTTGCCTCCAGGGGCGGCTCATATGCCACTGCTAGGTACGTGGCCAACACTTGTGCTCATACATCACATACATCACATACATCACATGCATCACATCGTTTTCGCTGCAGTGGTGGCGCCTCATTTATTGTTTTGAGAAACACCTCGTCTAACGGGTACATTCTCTCCAGACCACACTGACATTCCCCCCTGAAATTCCCGTTTTGTTCCTGGCACCACCTACCTCGCTCGCCGGTAATATATCTAAAAGTCCATGATTTATGTACAGTGTTACTATTTTCTTTCGAGTTGTAGGAATTATTCCAGACTAATACTCTATCTTGACACTATTTTAATTTCTTTTGTCTCCAGTAGTGTTCATTGTAGCAATATTTCACTCTGACTTTGTCTCTCTCTCACAAATAATAAAGAGTTGTCATTGTCAATGGGTGTGTGTGTATGTGGAGGGGTCTCTTTCATTTTCTAGTTGATATAATACTCTCATTGGCTAATATTGCGTTCCAAGGACTTGCACCTCTCTCTATCCAGCTCGATTTGCACCCACCCACCATGTACCCACCTTCGCTGCATCTCTGTCATTCTCATTTTCTCTTTTCTCGCGTCCGACGGGATTAAAGGCGCGTTGACGAGCGCCACAGTGTATCAGCTGCGGCACGCGGAGTAATACGCTGAAAAGCGTCCGAAGAATAGTGCCAGAACCTGCCACGTCTCCACCTTGAAGATTGGAACTGATTTCATTTCTCGCCCCTGACTAAACTTCAATTCCAAAACATCATCACGGGGCAAGCAGCCAGGGCTTGACAAGAAAAAAATAACTCAACGAGAAAATTGAGACTCTGGTCACGTGACTATGACAGGGCGTCCCAAGGGGACGTGGCCCGCAGGCCCGCCTTGCATTGTGGGCCATGCCAGTGGTGAGTTTTACTTGCCAGCTGACCCATCAGCCCGTCTTGATCAAAAATGGGGTTCGCTGGATTGCCAGCCAGTCTTTCACGAACAGCCATTGTCCTGAAGTTCCGCATCTACGTCCCTGGGTGGCCTTTCACGATGAAGGGAGAATGACAGTAAAGAAGGATTGCTGAATGTACAAGATACATGCATTTATCTCTTTCTTTCTTTTTTTCCTTTTTTCCTTTTTTCCTGCTTCAGAACGGCCCTTGCCGATCGGGCATTCCCTAACCTTAACTTTAAAGAAATTGTTTACATCTTGAGTTGGGTGCAAATAATTTTTAAAGGTATATGCTATGATGTTCTCTCCTTCACACACACACACACACACTTTTATGTTTACTTACAGACCCACAGATACACAGCACATAATAAAAAGAGAGCGCTTCTTGATCAACATGATACTCACATACAGAAGAGGAGTCCCAAAGGACACTGTCTTCTTGTCCATTAAATGCAATGCTGCCGTTTATTCATCATTTACGGAATGTGGGACCCAGAGGATCTGTAACTAGTTAGCTTTGTTTCCTTGACACTGACATTTCCAAGAAACCTCATTTGCATAAAATCGATTGTTTTCAAAATAAAGATCATGTGCGTCTGCAAAGCGCTGAACCCACACCTTTATCCATACCCCCAACCCCAGAGAGAGAGAGAAGGGGGAGAAGAAAATAATCCATGAAGAATGGAGAGAACGAAAGAATTAATCGATTTGTCCTCGTTGTCCCCTATATGTTTTTCGTTTTCTCGGTCCAATTTGTATTATTATATTACAGATGGAGTTGAACAGATTTGATTATTTCCACAATCGTGAGTGAGAGTGGTTGTTTTAGCACACTCTTCCTGTGCCTTGTTCTTTCTTTGTTTCCCTCCCGAGAGAGTCTGTCTGCTCAACCAAGATTTTCGTGTCTGTGTCGTAATTACTGTCAGGGTTTCAATCTGACTTGTGCCGGCCGATGGCTGATCTTTCAGGTACTTACTACTGCCTCAACATGATCCTCATCACTCTGTCGTGTTTCCTCAACGTCCTCATCGTTGACCTCACGGCCTACGGCATCAGGGCCAACAAGCACCCACCGTTCACATGGGTAAGTCTGGCTCAAAGATATCAGTAATATTAGTAATATCAGCAAAGACATCTCACACTTTCTTTCTGTCTTCCTTTCTCTCTTTCTTTCTTTCTTATTTATTTATGAAAATGGATGAAGAGTTTGTCATTGATGTCTTAATTTGTTTGAATGACGAGAGCCCATCGCCTGTTGGAATCAGGGTTGGGTCAATGACACTTTCATATATGCTTTCCTCAAAATAAAAGTGTTCTTAAGTTTCTGTCACCTTCTGAAGTGTAGGTAGTGAAGATAGAGGAAGCAAAGAAGAATTTTATTTTCAACCCATCAAAAATTTTATCTGTCATCTTCACGCGAACAATTTAAAAGTGAGATGGAGCCTTATAGAAAGAGCAAAAAAAAGTGAGAGTTGTTATTAACCTTTTTCAGAAAACTCTCTAAACACTGGTTTTTAACAATCTGAGCATGTCCGCGGCTGTCAGAATCAGCAAACGTCACAGAGTGCAGTAAGCTAACATCTTTTTGGACAGCTACCTCCCGAACACACTGGCTAACAAATAAATGCTTCTTAAAAACACTTCGAAGAAAAGTTACAGAAAATGAATCAAACCAAAGGCGTAAACATTACCGTAAGTCAACATGAACTGTTATTAAAGCGATTGTGAAGGCAAAATAAAACTGCTTAGAATCTTGTAAAAAGTAGGATCAGTTTGAATCTCATCTATTTTCGTGTCTGTTCATGTGGAAAAAGTTGAATGTTTTATAGGATGTTGCTTTTAATAAGAGAAATTACATGGGACTCTTTCGTCTCTTTCGTCCGACGACGACGTCAACTCGACCCCAGTGTCAGCTGATGAAATGATATGGTCGGATATCTTGATTTTTATCACGAATATATATCACTAATCTAACTAACGACACACCACCGATCATTGAGTTCAAATCCTAACAATGGCCGACACTTCCTGTTCCTCGCTGACGTCACACAGCCTTATCACCGCACTCACAGCCTTTACTATACCTTTAAGGAAAACGTTTCATACTCAGCTTGATTCTGATCTTCTGAAGGGCACTGCTTTTGTAGACAGTCTTGTAATCATAGAATTTTCAAAATTAATGTTAATGCTACTTCGGTATTAAGAACATAATTACATTGATACAACACAGGGAGTACAGTATAGAGTTTTTCAATCCTGCATACAAAATATGTGTTTGCGCGTGATAATTCAAAGGCTTCTTAATGAATGAAAAATTCTAGACAATTTTCAATTTCTTCCTCACCAGTTCCATATTTAATACTTATATTTTTTGTAATAAAGAGAGTGTACGTGTGTGTGCGTGTTCATAAGTATAGATTGTTAGTTTTGTGTCGATCTTGTCAGAAACCCTTTTTACATTACGCAACGAAGAACATTTTTCAAGTATCATCATTTATTACATATTAAAATAACACGATAAAGTATGTTGTGGTCTGATGGTTGTGTCCTCTCAGTTTTTCTACGACGTGCTGGCGCGAGGCCTACAGCTGACTCACCTGGTTCGACCCCTCAAGGCATCTTTGGAGCACCAGAAGACTGTGGACAAGCGGTATGAGGAGTCGGACAAGTGGACCAACTTCCAGGATTCCAGCTCATCCTGCGAGGTCCTTGCCCAGCTCCAGCAAGAGCAGGTTGTGCGGACGTCTGGCCCCCTGGCGGAGATCGACAACAAGCTGTTCGAACTCCGCAAGTTCATTCGCGACCAGCGACAAAGGATTGAAGACAAGGAGAAGAAAGAGCTACTTGCCAAGCACTGGAGGGGTGTAGCCCTCATCCTCGATCGCATCTTCTTCATCAACTACCTGATCATCATCACTGGTTCCCTGGGCTACATTCTTCCGGTCCTGGCGTCCTCAGCCAATGGGTACGAGTCCACGTTTCTGGACATAGCAAAAAATAAAACTTAAGGGCGCCTTAAGACTCGTGCGCAAAATTTGGCAAAAACCAAAAAAAAAGGGAAGTCAACTTAATTTAAATAGGTCTTAAAATCACATTTCTTGTTATTCCTCGCAGCAGGACGAGATTTCGCAATTCTGTGATGGTGTGATCAATCTTAACTGTAAATGGCTTCAGAAAACTTGTAGAACATCAAGACTGACAAGTTGAAATTCATTTCATTGCTTAAAAAGCTGACGCAATAGAGGATGTTGTAATCTACCTCTTTTGCTGGACAAACTGATGGCTTTTAAAGACTTTTGGAATGTGGCATCACTAGCTGTATACTTTATGAACCTAACATCGATAAGGAATGGCTTTGTTTGAATATTTTGTCAGGACTAAAAGATTTAATAGAACAGAAACTGATCTTCATCACGTTGACACAGAAGGCGAAGCCATGAAAAACAACAATAACAACAACAAAGCAGGGGTTAATATTATTTCAATATCACCTCCAAGTCGACGAGGAAGACTTCAAATACAAAGAACGTGTAAAAATAGAATTAGAGCACGTGGTGTTAAAACTTCCGAAGTAAAATTACGAAAGCTTTGTTTGACAATCATAGTAATTATGTCATAGTAATTACTGACTGTGCACTGCTATAGGGCTGTAAATAAATAATGTTTACAGAAAACGAATTTCTTGGACAAACGGGTTGGAGCAAGTACTGGACGAGAGAAATCAGTGCCACGAAGCTTAGAGTTGATGGCTTTGGTCCCTGTGGTACTTGTTCAACATCTTCTGCTTCTTTGACATTGCATCGGCGATGTTGATAGCATCTTTCATTCAGTTTTATTCTATTGTTTATTCTTGTCTGAAACCTTAAAAAAAAACTTTTTATGACTTTTTCATAACATGCACTTCACGAAAGATGTCTGTGTTCTGATTCACTCGTGGATAACACCCATACAGTCTAACGAATGCACTCTATAGAAAATTGTTACCTATATTTCATAATATATTTATTTTGAAAAAGCTTTCTACACTGTCTATAAAAAAAAATTCGTTGAAAATAAAAGCTGATTGTTTGTACTTCCATACACGCCATTTTTAATTTATATTTAATTTGCTTGTTTTGAACATTCTATAGAATTTGGGGTGTTGACCTTTATTTGTAATTGTCTGTGTGTACAAAAATTCATCTCCCCGATTTTTTCGTTTCTTCGTCACTTCTATCTATGCACGAACAATCAGCACTTGGTATCTTCACACATACTGGTGACCTTTGTGGTGAAGTGCCGTGCGCAAGTGTGGTCGTAATCCGTACAAAGAGGCAACCAGTATCTCCAGTGTGACTTCACGATAAACAATAGTTTTTGCCTTTTAAACTACCAGGGCCCGGGTGCACGGCACGCCACCTGGGTGGCTAATCCGCGGATAGTAGCTAAACGCTTATAAAATATTAGCAGGGTAGATAGCCGGGTGGCACTAACCATGTAGATAGAGTTTTACGGCGTGCCGTGCACCCGGCCCCAGACCTGTTGGATATTTGCTTGGTGTGAGTGGCAGAAATGCTGATGGCCAAGCGATGATAACTGGCGATGAACTAGTAGTTATTGTACTGAATGCTTGACTGCTGTTGTAGATTATTGTGTCAGAACACAGTCTTAGCAAAGCCCAGCGCTCTGTAATCTTGCAACATTAGAAAACATTTCAGGACTGTCTCTGGTTCACGTGTTCTATGCCTTTCCTATCTGTGATTTACTCAAATTGATTAGCACCAACACTAAGTGTCAAATTTTCTTGCTTGTTATCTGGACATCTTTGCACGATTTTGTGGAAAACCGTAAAGCTATGAAGATTTTGTCGTTTTGTTTTGGACTAAAAGATATTGTTTTTTTATATTTTCGGTTTTAGTTGCATATGCTGCTATCAGTACCAGTAGAAATCATCACTTATCACTTCTTCACAAGATATTTTTCCTTTAGACAATGTAACTTAGGGTGTAGATGAAGCTGTGTGTGATGATGTGATTCACAAGCAATACAGCTTCGTAAGTATTAAAGAAGATTAAAGAATGGTACAGATACAGCTGGCAGTGCTAGTGAATTTATGGATGTATGGACGAATGAGTGGGTAGGCACATTCCTAGAGATTGTGCTTCTGTTTCTGTTCCCCTCTTTTTCTCTCTTTCTCTTTCTTTCTCTCTTTCTTCGACCGCCCCCTCCCCCCAACCCTCTTTCTGAGTCCGTATGTGTTTCACTTGATGATAACTGTTTTCTAAAAAAATTAAACATTAAGTGATTTTTAGTAGTGATTTAGTTTTTGTAATTTTCTTAGGATTTTGTTTGATAGAATAATCTTTCACTTGGTAGTAATAAGTTTTAGCCCACAAAATCCTGGAAAATTCTAGCTTCCTAGCATGTAAATCTCTTACTACAGACCTAGGAACATGAGAATCTGTCCTAGTCAGCCTTCATCCAGTTATTCTTCTTTCTTTCCTTGTTATTTTTTTTTTCTACAGCTCTCTTTCTCATGCCTTCTTTTGTTTTTACATATGCAAGGTCCTCACGATGAGCACAGCCGCATGCCAAGTTTACTGCGTCGGACCAATCATGAACAGTTTTGTCTGTTTCCAGGATGTTCTCTCCTTAAAGTTGGATTGGGAGTTCCTGCTTGTTGTTGGTTCTCATAACTTCAGTCTTCTTTCTGTTGACCTTTAAGCCAGGACTCAGTTTGGTTTGTGCATGTTGTTGCGGATGAGATAGATGACTAATGTCATCAGCAAAGTCCAGGTCCTCTAGCTGTTTGGTGAAGGTCCACTGGATAGCGGTGTTGTTGTCTTGGATTGTCTTGCGCATAATCCAGTCTATAACAATCAGGAAGATTGTTGGTGATAGTATGTAAACATGTCTTACTCCAGTCTTCATTACGAAAGTTTTAGTGAGTTTGACGCTGTGAATAACTAGGCAGGACGAGTCTTTGTATAATCCCTGAATAATGCTTATTAGCATAGGTGGAATGCTATAGTGGATCATCAGCCTCCAGATGATGTCCCTGTCTACACTGTCAAACGCCTTCTCAAAGTCCACAAAAGTTATATAGAGGGAGGATTGCCACTCAATAGACTGTACAATGATGATACAGAGGGTGGCAATGTGGTTAGTGCATGACCTATCTTGGCGAAACCTTGCTTGTTCTGGTCTCAGTCTCTTGTCTAGTGTCTTCTTCAGTCTCTGAGGGGACTTTACTAGGGATGGACAGCAGCATGATCCCACGCCAATTGTTGCCCTGAGAGAGGTCTGCTTTCTTCGGGAACTTGACCAGGTGGCCTAGTTTCCAGTCTCTTGGTACTAGCTCTTGTTCCCAGATCTTGTGTAGCGGGGGTTGTAAAATTCTTGCTGCTGTTTCTGGGTCTGCCTTTAATGATTCTGAGGGTATGCCATCTGGGCCTACTGCTTTACCACTTTTCATGCTTTTGAAAGCTTTGATGATTTCTATCTTAAATCCACGTGTTGCTCCTAATGTCCTCTTAAGACTTTGCTTTCCACCTCCACGGCTGTTTTCCACGGGTATTTTCTACCGCATAAACTTACTTTTTTTGTAGTTTTGATAAAATCCACATTCTTCTTTCCTTTTATTATCATTTGTCTCCTTTTCCATTTCTTTCTTTGTTATGGTTTATTCTTGCTTCTTTCCTTTTTGTGATTTATCTCCCATCCATTCTTCTCCTTAATAACTTACACACACACACCAGTTAGACTCAACTGTTATGTTATGTTATGTTTTTTTAATCCTTCATAAAGTTGAAATAAAATTTGTTCTCTTGATATGTGTTGAGAACATTTCTTAGTTTGTGAGTATCGTGAGTTTGAATTACTTTTACATTCGATTAAAAGGATTTTGCTTTGTTGCAGACCTTTTGGACTATAAAAGTCCAGAGCACAAGATAAAATAATAAAACTTTTTGCGGTCTGTATCTAGATAAAGACACGTCTGAGTTCTTATTAAGAAACTTACAATTTACAAAAACAGTTGGCATTGATTAACGACGGTTTCGTTTCGCCAGCATTAATTAAATGTGTAAGTTCGTCTTCTTCAACGACGACGACGACGATGAGGAGAAAGTAGAACTAAAAAACAAGAATATGAAAACGAAACCAATACAGAATACATAAAAGAAAAGATGATCCAATACTTGTTTCTGCGATGATGACAAAAAAAAGGAGTAGAGTTAGTTGAAAGACTATCATGTCAGTACACTTATCAATCCAGAAGACGGTCTGATAGCTTACTTCTATGACTATGAAATCCAGGAAAAAAGAAAACTTCACTGCGCTGGACAGATACAATTGTAAACTTCTGTTATACGCATTCATGTAGTCTTCTCACAAAAATTTTCAAAGCTCTCTTTCAAAAAACAAAAGAAATAAAAATAAAATAAAATAAAATAAAATAAAATAAACAATATCATCCTCTTGCACCAATTTCATCAATTCTGTCACAACATTTATCTCATACCCTCTCACATACCGACACATACACTTGTTCACATTTTCTATATCATATTGCCAGTCTCTTTATCTCAGGCCAAAGTTCAAGGATATTCAGTACTCTCTAGAAACCAAATTTCGAAAAAAAGTGAAGCAAATATCAATTAGCAATCATTACTCAATGGACAGATTTGTGAGTCTCCCAAAGCATTCATCTGAGCCAACGGATTGAAAACTGCAAAGCTCCTGCTCTTACGGAATTCCCTACCATCAGAAATCCTCATTTTAATCAGAATCACATCTGATCATTTCGCTAAACAGACTGCCATAGCCGTGCACAGCAGAACAACGTGAAATCGATCCCACTAAATCTTCCTCAAAAAAAAGAGAATGATTTTTCTCTAATTATCGCACAATGCCCTGGTGCCGGCTCATATCCATGAATGTGCAACAGTGAAACTCCCTCTGAACCTGCAGAGCAACTCTTCATATTTTATCTCTTTTTTTGTTTTTTTCTTTCTTTCATCCTTTTTTATTTGTTGAAAGACAAAGGGATTATGCTGCATGCTGCGCGGGCGCTCCCTGTCAGAAATGCAATCACTCTCGATCGAAGCGGGTATCAGGCGTTTGGGGAAGTTACGCTGGGGCCTGTCCCAGTTCAGTTCAAGACAGGTGGCACTGTGTCCTTCCAGTTTGGTCAAAATGTTTTTGTTTATTTATCATGAGCAATGCATGGTGTTGCGAACGGTTGCCGGACTTTTGTTGACGTGCACACAACAGTAAGATGTCTCCAGAATTTAACAACTGGATGTGTATGGAGTCGTAAACAAATTTTCACAAAACAATGAGAATGAGGTTTACAAGACTTAACATGTTTACAGAAGCTTACAATACAAAATATTATGTTTACAGACGCTTACAATACAAAATATTATGTTTACAGACGCTTACAATACAAAATATTTTGTTTATAGACGCTTACAATACAAAATATTTTGTTTACAGACGCTTACAATACAAAATATTTTGTTTACAGACGCTTACAATACAAAATATTTTGTTTATAGACGCTTACAATACAAAATATTTTGTTTACAGACGCTTACAATACAAAATATTTTGTTTATAGACGATTACAATTCAAAAATACTATGTTTACAGACACAACTCGACGTCTGAAAGTCACAAGTCACATGATGCTTACACCACCTTTACCTGGTGGTGGTGGTCATGGTGATGGGGTCGTGGTGGTGGTGGTGGTGGTGACTATACAGTGCTAGCACTTACCATCAGGGTTTTTCCCTAAACTTTTCATCAACTTTCATCTTCGTCCAAAACAATTCCCCTTTGCCTGAACCCAGCCCAGGCTATCGACCTCATTCGATCTCATCCCGGCACTGGAAGTGATCGTCTGCTTTCTTGCGTGTAAGCAAGCGAGCGACGAACTGCAGTGGTAATCACCACCCCATCAATATTTTATTCCTCCGGATTAGTAGTGATAGATTCCGCAGCTCATATATTTGGCCAATCGATTCTCTTTCAGTCGGCATGCAGGAGCAGGTAACGCACTCTACCCCCCCCCCGGTGGTGGAGGTCAACGGGTGGTGGTTGGTGGGTGGGGAGGGGACACTCCCGGAGAGTGTGAAGTGACGAAAAGACCGGGGTGGGTGAGTAGGTGCAACGTCATCACCGATTTCCGGATGTAGAGCACCATGCTTCCATCACCTTTTTTTCCCTCTCATTTCTGTGGAGGTATCTAATTATCTTGGATGCAATATCTCAGTAATGAGAGCAGAGATAACACACAATCGCACGCACGTACGTGACAAGCATACACCCCCTCATACCCCTCCCCTTATCTAAAAAATATTTTTTCCTAATTGTTTTTAGGTTTTTTTGGGGAGAGGGATATGCTACTGTATTATTTAGTTTGATTCTTAGGCGGTCCTGTGCAAATTGAAACAGATCGAATGGGTTTACAACCCACATGGGTATGTTAGGCATTCACCTAACATATATTATAAAAGGCAATGTTTTGGGGGAAAACTCTTCGGACTCTAAATACACGTGTCAGTATATTTACTTCTCTGACCGCGGCGCCTCAAAGACACGAGCATCCAGGATTAGATGCAGGCTTTCGCTTCCCTTGAAGGGCCCAGGAAACGCTTTTACAAGGCTCTTTATTGAGAGTGTAAAACACTTTGGCCTCAAAGACGAAGGGGGAGCAGATGAAAGTCAGCTAAGTGCGTTGCTGGAGAATATAGGGCTAATAACTTTCGATTCCAGTAACCTCCCTGCCCCTTCTCTCCACCCCACCCGAACCAGACACAACCTTTAAAAACAAGCATCTCCGTGGCGGTTTTTGTTGCGTGATTAACTTCCACCAAGAAGTAGTTAAATGCACTTGAAAGCAGACGTTTTCAATCACGTTCAATGATTCGGAGGATGGCCAGCTCATAAAAGTTTAGACAGAACCTAAGCCACATACCTTGCAGTCCCCGCCATTACCTATTCCAACACGTACTGTTGATTGCGTGCCTGTATTAACTTCGGGTAAAAAAAAAATCGGTCTTTTATTTGTCTCGTCAGTTACAAGGTGCCCCTAATTATCCATCAACATCAACTTCCAATCTTTCCATGCGTCGTTCTTTGTTGGCTTCCCCTCCGTCTCTTCTTTTTGTCTTTTTGACCTCTGACCTCCATCCTTCATTCCACCGTCTTTCCTGTCTCCGACATGCCGAAACGTGTGACAGCATGAGATCAGGAAATATACAGCAGAGAAGACAGACTATTCAAATGAGTTATTGTGTGAGCTAGTAGTTTTAAGAATAAAAAAAAAACTTTGATAAATATGTTCGGGTCTTATATTCTTCCCTCCATTAACGTGTTTGTAAAGACATTAAAACAGTTTCCATGCAAGATTGTTTCACTTTGACCTTAAAATATATCTAAATGTCCTTTCTTCACATAAGTACTTAATGACACTAGTAAGTAACACTCTGGCATAATTACTAAATCCTCAGGTGCGCAGACTGGAAGTACTCAGGTGTACTTAGTGATCACATCTAAGAACTTACTAAAAAAAAGAAGAAGGTAAGTGTGCAAGATCTGTTTCCCATCCTGGAGGCTGGTGCAGGTGTTGAGAAAGGGTTAAAAGCACACACCACACACATATGAAGAGAGAACTGTGGAACCATCACACCCACCAGCGCCCCTCAGTCAAGCTGTGTCGAGTTACCAATTAGAGGCTGCCCAGGCGGGAACAATAACACTCAGAGGGCACAGGTGGGTGCGAATGATGATGCAGATTACAAAGGTCAAAAAGGAGATAGCGCATTTGCAGGAAAGGGCCAGCAAACACAGAATGATTGAGTGCATCAAACCCTCCACCCAAAAAAAAAAAAATCCAGTAGAGAAACGCGCTTCATCCCATGCTTTAAAGCATCACGGACTGGGGCAAAGGTTCATCCTGGTGTACCGAAAATAAAAGAAGAAAAAAAAAAGAACCGGGCATCGGTTTCTAAGCCTTGTTTTTCACAAAATGGTGTTTCGATCCGAATACAAGGGTGTCTGTGCCCAAAGGGAACTACTGCTCAACTTCCGATTAACAAACACATGGCAGAGCCTCGAATGTTGGTGAGAAAGATATGAAAAGTTGTGTTTCCGTATTTCTGTTTGTGTATTGTTTATTTATTAAGCTCTAAGAGCATGCTCCTTAGGAGTGTGAGTATGCGATTTAAAAAATTTTGCTTTTATTATTATTGTTATTATTATAGCTGTACAAAATAGTTACAAGTGGAGAAATATACCTATGTTGCCAGGCTATTTCCTCGCTTGGAGCGGGACTATCATTGCAAAATGAAGGTATGAACACCTCCGACTACAAGAACAGAACTCAGTCTCATTGTACTCCTCCACTGCACGGTCCAGTTCCAAAACTCAAGCATCTACCCTCCACCTCTACCTGCAGCCGCTTCTCTCCCTCCAGTAAGCTAACAGGAATTTATTCAGCAGGTAAAGTTGGGGAACACAAACTCTCGTTTTTGCTGCGATCTGGCTAGATGTAGCGTTGCTTAGCATCCGACACACCGTTTCTCACTTACAGACTTTGGCAGGTGCGCAAATAGCAAATAGCTTGGAGTGAGACTGCAGGAAATACACAAATGAAGCCAGTCTTGTAAGCTGAGAGACACAAGTCCCTTACACCCTGGTGTGAGGAGATAAATTATATCGGGGATATGTCCTACGGTTCACCTGACTACAACAAAGACAATGGTGTTTAGGGAAGCTGGTGAGATTAACGGCAGTTAGCGGGATGAACTGTTGGTGGCCCCAGCCACATCCTCTGTCTTGCTCTTCTCTCACTCCTTCTCTTACATACTCTCATACCTGTCTTTTTTTATACATGTACACATCTATAAACTATATATATATATGTGTGTGTGTGTTGCTTTGTATTTACCCGTATGTGCTTGTTTGTGTGTCTCTGTGTGTGGTCGTATGGTGTGTACGCGCGTGTATGAGTTTATGCATTATTTATGAGCGCTTATAATAAAACATATCTCAGCACTGTGCGATATAACAAACAGTAATAATCTGCTTTTCTTTCTATATATATATAATGTTATTCAGACTCCCTCAATGTCATTAAAATACAATGTACACTTTATTCAGAGAAATGATAGACTTCGTCAACTTCTGTTTTAGTTATTTTATAATATTTATTAAGTAATATCTACAATATATATTTATCAGTATGTTTTATAGATTGTAACGTTTTTACTGAAAGAGTGTGTTGAATGTGTTTGCGAGCGCGTGTAACATCTGCATGTAAACCACGCTCGCCGCACTCTTTCACCTTTTTCAACAAAAAGGTCCGGCCAACGATTAACACATTTAATGTTTATGATATTAACTAATAATTGATGAGATGAGGATGAAAAACAAAATAAAAGGACGCTACCCCCACCAGCGTCAACCTCCTCCTAACGTACGTTCCAGATGGTTGGCGCTGACGAAATCACTGGCTTGACCAGCTGGTTAATCCCATGAATCTGTTCACGCAGTTCGTGAAGCTAAGGATAAGTATACACACGATAATACGCCACAAGATATCCGCCACGTTGGATATCCGCTGCAGGCAGTTTACCACACACCGGTCACTCCACGGAGCTCTGCCCTCTCGAACTCCCTGGTCTCGTCTC
>SRHC01003306.1:15997-33643 GCA_004794325.1 Pomacea maculata | reverse complement strand
TTACAGAAACTCCACAGGGACACGTGATTTGGTTACTCTAGCGTCCTCCTTTCTTCTCTCCTTCGTCTTTTACCCGAACACAAACAAATATTTACAAATACTAAAATACTTATATATAAATATAGATAGACATAAAGAAGGCGTTATATAGTGCGAGCACACACACACGTTTATACACAAGCACACGTTAGTGCTCACGCACGTGTACACACACACAGACTGACAACAGCCTCTACAGACCGGAAGAGATGGAGATGAAGCTCGAGCAGATTTAACATCCATAAAGAGGAAGTGACCCAACCAGGCACCAACCACCATGTTACATGGGGTATTCTGTGTACTGAGGCCTCTCTTGTTACAGTCACTTGTATTGTTGGTATTGCACTTAAACCAGCCATGTACACCTCAAACTACAACTTACCACTGAAGTCGTTCTAGTCTTTACAATCTACATCTGTGATTTTTTTTCTCTTTTAAAGATATTCTTTGAACTGAAGTCTTCTTTTGTTATCCAAAAACAAAACAACATTGACGACAACAGCAACAACAAAAGCCAGTGTCATTTATAAATCTAAAACCTTTAATGTCAATGTCAACATAATTTAAGGAGATGAGTTGCTTTTAACTGAAAATATTTCTGTAAAATTTACGGCGCAGAAATCGACGGGGAAGGAATTTGTAGAATAGGCGAACACGTATCAACAACAAGCAGAAGTGCACGTGTGTGTGTGTGTGTCGGCCGGTTAGTTTGTGTATGGGAGTGTGTCAAGTGTGTGTGTAGGGGGTCGCTCTATTCCTTGTGGTGTAAGAGCCGACGCGAAATCTTACTCTGTACACGGACAACACACACAGCTATTGACAGAGACTAATGTCTAATTAGGAAGAATCATTATTATCTCGAAGTTTCTAAGCTGATTAGTTTCTCGCTAAATCAAGTCAGTGGACTGTCAGGGTTTGTCACGTTCATCTGTGATGTCCAAAGGGTCTCCTTTCTCTGCTGCTGAGACCCACGTGACTGGCTACAAAAACATTTTCGTTGCAAAAGATGTTTGTAAATTGTGACAAATACTTGTAAATATTTTAAAGATATTCGTAAAAGTTGTGATAAACATTTTGAATATTGTTAAAGATAATCGTAAGGATTGTGAAAATAAATGTAAAGATTGTTAAAGAAGGCTGTAAATACTGTAAATAGCTGGTATACTCTCCCACTACCTGTTCTTCAAACATTATGTGTTTACGTCTTATGTCTGTGTGTACTATGTTTGTTTGTACTATATGCTTACTATGTGGACTATATATGTGTGAACTATGTATGTGTATACTATGTTTATGAGAGAGACTCGTCAACCGATATTAACTTGACACAGAACAACCTGTACACAAATCTTGTCAGGGAAGTAAAGCATTAAGAAATTGCAAGCAGTTGTTTGTCATTAAACTTCTGTGATTTGTAAATGTGTCATAAGTGTGTAAATTATATAGTTTGGAGAATGAAAATATTTGTAGAGATGTATTATAATCTTAGACAAACGAACATCTCACAATAAAGTGCCGTTCGAGACACTACGGGAAACAACTCCTTTACTGGCAAGCGGATTCAGTAGTTTCCCTTGACAAATGAAAGCTGTAGGTGTGCAGTGTTCATGTTATTAATATTTCTGCAAGTAAATTATTACTCTTGAAATTGACTAGAAAGTTACAACTGACGGTGACAGATATTAAAATAAAACCTCTCTTCTATTGTCGCAAAAAATTACTTCTTTGAACAGTGTGGAGTGAGTCACGAGGACTACTCCTAGTTTAGTGTGTTACAAGTGTTTGTACGCGAACATAATTATTGCACATATGGCAGATAGCATGTCTTTGCAAACTAAATGATGCATCTTTGCAAATTTTTGTTTTCGTTTAATTCTTGCAGCATGCAAGTAATCTGAGCTTATTATTATTTTTTTAAATCTTCTTTAAGTCACTAACAGTTTGTCAAAGCCTTTAAAGTGGGCCGGCTAATTGTAACGCCTGGGAATTGATATTCTGAAATATTTATCCCACTTTCTGTGTTCATGAAATGTATGAATAATAAATATGTGTGCACATATTATATGTTTGTTGAGGTCTGTGTGCTTGTAATGATGCACTCTGTGTGTGTGTGTGTGAAATAGAGAGACAAACAGTTCCTCAGTATTTTACCTCTTAGCACAATATGTCATTAAGAAAATGAGGGTAACGATGAAAGAAGCAGAGTAAATGTTTAATGCCCACTAAATCTGTTAGACACACAGTTTGTAACTGTAGAACCTTCGGGTTCCTAGTCCTTAATTTCAGCACATCCCGTGAACAGGTTTATGTAAGAGATAAGGTTGCACGTCTTCCATGATGTCAGTGGTGCTAATGTATTAAAAGCACTCGCTATTTGCTATTTCATATTCTTGTTTATTTTATTTCTTGTCCCATCCAAAACATATGTTTAGAGGCTAAAGTACACATCCACACGTTATAACACTCTCTAAAACACACACACACACACACAAAGGGACATTACTCCCTAGCAATGCTTTTGTTGCACAGACACTAGAAGTCATTTTAGTGTGTAGTTTTACTCACACACATCTCACACACACCACACACCCCCACACACACACACCACACACCACACGTAGAGACAGACAACAAGAGTCAGATCAGAAGGGACGGAGAGACAGAGAGCTAAGTAAATGCTTGTATGTGGGGGGAATGTTTTATTATCCTGCCTTACTTTTCTCTCTATCACTGGTTAGAGAAGTTCACTTCTCTCATTATTAAACCAAACAGCTTGCACCATGTTTCACACGAAAAAAAATAAAACTGAATCGTGTTTCGCTTTAAATTGTTTTAGTTCTTAGAGTTCAGTCTGCGATATTTTCCCTTTGTAAAAAATAGTTTTCAGCCACATTTTGTGTAGTTCTTGAAATACAAACAAACAGCAGATATCATTTTTTAAAATATTTTAAATGTCACATCTACTCGGGGAAACGATGTCACGAGGACGACTGTTTTGAAAACAAAAAATTTTTTGTCAAAATCAACGCGGCAGACAGTCCAATGATCCATCTCTCGGCTGCTGAGACCAAAACTTGAGACTAAACAAAATTCGTCATTGTGAAAGATACATTAGGGTAAGATAAATGTAAATGTAAACAGAAACAAATAAAGAAGTAGTAATAGTGAGAAAGAGACTAAGAGAATGATACTATAAGTGTTGAACGTAAACAAACATTAACGATGACCACTCACCTTGACTCTAACAACAGGAAAACCCATAATGACCAACTCAAACAGCAATAGCTACAAACACAACAATTATTATATGGTGCAACACTTGTGACAACAATATAACTGACAGTTCTTCTCACCTCTCATAAGTCACGTGACGTTGTGTAGACCGTGTAGACATGAGGTCACTGTCAGCAGCTACTGATGTTGTGCAACACTCACACCGTAAAGACGGGCAGCAGTTTGTCTGTAAATAATCTCTTGAAACATCCCATTGTAATATAAAAAAATTATTTTTTGTTAAGTCATGTAATGCCTGATTGAAGGCTAACAGCTCATCAGCCTGTTTTGCATAATCACAAAATAAAATAAAAAAGCTATGAAATCCTAACCCTGAGCTATGAATCCATCACACAAACACACAAAGAAAGAGAGACTGAAACCAAGATCCGAACCCAAGACATTCCAGCAATCACTGGATGTGACAGGTGCCTTAGCCACTGCAACATCAGAGGCACCTACAAGATTTTTTTGAAAACTCATTACTTTCTGTGGACTACACCATGTAACTGTATCAGGGTCGATCCCTTATACTCGTGTTCCTTCTCTTGAGGTAGGTCTCTGTATGAAGCGTTCCTGAACAACATAAAACACGTAAATATTATTTATCTGAAAAGTACTAAAGACATTTTTTGCATATTTCCCGTATCTACAATATCTATTATTAACGGTTTTTTTCATGTTTATATTTACAACATAACACATCTATCACTAAATTCATCTACTTACACGAGAAGGTTAAGTCTTTGTGTCTGTAGTTATGAAGCGAGGTGAAATATTGCCCCGAGGGAAAGTGGGGAACAACAAGGGCAAAGTGGTGTGAAGACCCACTAACATTCCCTTGTGGTACTTTATTCTAAGAAATCTTTGCTACTGCCTTATAATTGTTGTCACATGGGTAAAACTACTTTTGTAGTGTCTAGATCAAATCAAATCAAATCAGACTTTATTGTCTGCCAAGGATACCCAAGACAGAAATTTGTCTTTAGCTCACAAGGGCAGGCATACACACTCATACAGACATTTAACACACAGTTAAGAGTAAAGATCATGGTAGTCAAATGGTCGATGAAAATTTAAATACATTATATTTCATTGTATATATTTTTTTGAAAAACGTGTTGGCATTGCAGATTTCAACGAAATGTCAGAACTGCATTTTCTTCATCCTCCTAGTACTGATTTCTATGTCAACAACATATACTGTAGTACGGTTATTCATCGTGAAAACATGTGTACTCGCGACATTGAACTTCTCACGATTTCGCTTCGCCCATTTTAGCTCCCGAGAGAATTTTTTTAGTTCTTTTTTCCCCCTTGTGTATATTCATCCCAGGGCAAATCTTTCCAGCTGCTGATTTATACTTACGGACTTACTCTCGCTTGATAACTACAGCTCAGCTTGTAAACTCAGATATAGTAATATATACTACTGACGATATTAACAAATTAGTTTCCTAATACAGGTTCACATGATTAAATAGCTTACGGAAGAGACTTTTGCTATAAAATAAAAGAAATTGTACTCACACTTACAGTACCTTAGTGGAAGGTCGACAGATCATCACCAATACTGATGAAGGTCTTATACACGTCGCATGAATAAACAAATATACAAATTCGAAGGTAAAACCGATCATCAACAGCCACCGAAAGCTGCAGAGCTGTACTCACAGATTTCTTCTCAGAAATCTCGCCTCTTACATAAGTATCGGATACGTAAAAGACGCTGTGAAACGTTTCTGTGGGAAAGAGACTGGGAATGCGTGTTAGTGCAATGCGATGTATATGTATTTTTTTATAATTATGATAGTTATCTTTGTAACGGTCAATGAAACCTTAACTTGTTTTGTTGAAACAAAGATTAGACGTGCTTATATTAATTAATTCGCGAGGTTTTTAGAAATCATTAAAGTTCAAAGTAAGAAACAGAAAGAATTATAGAAGTCGTAAGGTCGCCCTCGTTAGTCTAAAGTCTGAATGGACAACACCAACTATCGTTGATCGTCACGAGGATAGAACATGCGATACATACACCGGAGAGAATTTAAGAGAGAGAGAGAGAAAAAAATTTATATTCAATACTTGTGTGATTGCTTCTTTGTTTGTGACACCCTGAGCATGTCTTCCAGCAAAGCTCTTGTACAAAATGTTCACCACAGCGACTGGCGAGACTGGGACAGTCAGTCAGGTTGTCTCTGCACGCTAAGAACAGAAGACATGTCAATGTATGTGCAAATAAATACACACTACCAATAAACATAATTTAAATGTAAACACTGAGGATAGTCGTAATAAGCTTTCATCTCATCAGTTACTAAACACCAAGATATTTGTGAAGTACACTTGTCGCCATGAATGTGAAATAAAGAAAATTGCACAAAGCAACAAACAGTTGATTTCTCAAATCTCCGTCTATTGTATGCAGTCCATGGGTTCTCGCAGTATGCATTTTATGATAAATGCAGAAAAAATTGTTAGCGTATAATTGTAAGACTGCTTAATAAGAAAACTGCATACATGTGAAATGCTAATGTTAGGTGTGTATAAGCATGCAACTCTAAGTCTCGACCTTCACATAAATCAGTTGTTTGACAAAAAGTAGAGAGAAAACTGAGTTACTTGGCCATTGATGCCTATAACGCTAAAAGTCTATTGCGTGAAAGTAAGAATAAATGACGACGACGACGACGACAATGATGAGGATGACGACATTGACGACGACGATGACGAGGAGGAGTGGGTAGACATCCAAACAGGTAAGAAGTAAATAAAACAATAGAAACAAGTGTTGCTGTAAAAGCTAAACTACTAATGCTTACCTATCACACGGAGTTCAAAGGTGACAGTCATGGCGCCCGTTGAGTTGCTGACGTGGACACTGTACAGTCCGGTATCTGTAGGCGTGGCTTGTGTAACATACACAGTGCAGGTAGCCAGGTGAAGGTCCGGTGTCTTCTGCTCGCATTTCGCAGTAAAAAGATCGGATCTGACTGGCTTCTCCTGAGAAGAAGAATTCATCTTTTCATGGTGAGAAATAAAACCGTTGATAGTTGGAGCTGGGGAGGCCATGACTTCAAAGGTTGTCTGTCCTTCTAACCCTTCCGTGACCTTTAGTTCCATGGTTGTTGCTAAGGTGTTGCTGGCCCCCTCTGGCGAACCTAATTGAGAATAGTAATATTCGATGAATATTTTTGTTAAATCCCTTTTCATGATAAATTTTTGTCTTCCTTTCTGCTTTTCTCAATTAGTCTATGAAGTGTCACTTATTTTCATTTAATTATAATTTTAAATTTACTTTTAACAATTCGACGCAGGGTGTGCAAAAACGTTAGTGAAAGTTGTGTATATACACGTATACAAATATCGCCTCTCAAAACATGTCAGTTATTACTTATGTTGCTAGTTTAACTTTTCACTAGGTTACAAATCTTATATAAACTGCTTGTGTCGAGTGACCCAATAAGGTCTAATTGTTTAATTTTTGCAAGAAAAAGGTTAAATCAGAAATAGAGCATGACCGTAAAGTGTCAGGTGAGCAAGCTGACAGTAATATTTTAATGACATACACTACTTACACAACACATCGAGCTGCACTGACGTGGAGTTAGTTTGTCCGAGTGCGTTGCCAGCCCGACAATAGTAGATACCCGAGTCACCACATCCTGCTTTCTGTATTCTGAAGGAGGGAGAAGAGGTGCTGAGGCCTTGAACTATTTGTAAACCATTTCCTGTGACCTTCAGCAGTTCCAGGCTCTCTACAATGCCGGCACCGACTCGGCATGTAAAGTCAACACTGTTGTTGACATTCGTGGTGTAGTTGACGATAGTTTGGTTGTCGATTAGTAAGGAAGGCATCTGAGGGGGATCTGAGATAAACAAGTGTGTAAGATTGAAACTACGGATTGACATTACTTATATCTTTTTTAATGTATAGAGACTTTTAAAAACTGAAATATCACTTATTATCCGTACTTTATCATTCAACAATTAATGCGTACTCCATACATATGATCGTCCATGTACCTATTTCACGTATCAATGAATCATCCACATTTCTATATGTAATTGTATGCATGTATTCACAAACATTTGCACTCATGTGTACACATATACGCGCACATAAGCACGTGCATGGTTTTGTTAGGTAGCCGTACAAGACAAATTACAGTTCAACAAAAAATATTAATGACTAACACAAACTACTTTGAGTGGCAAGGCTTTAGGCATCCATCATCCATAATGAGTCCATGAGTCGTATGTCAGAAACGTGAACTAACGCATGTACATGATCATTAACAAGACAAATTATACTCTTATGAGCAAAAAGTAGTAATGACACGTACACATTACGCGGAGTGTCCAGTCCCTGTCAGCAGACATGTTTTTCGCCCAGTGTAGAAGACAACTGACTCTGGCATTGTTGTCCTCACGGCGAATGTCACGTAACAAGAAGATGACCTTCTGACCGTACTGTCCTGTGTGTTGTAGCCGGTCATTAGAGAATAAAAGCAGACGACCTTGTGGCTCTCCTACATGGCTTGTGCTGCACGTGCAGTTTATACGGGAGCCTACCAGTATGACGTCAGCAGGGCAGGTCAGTGTCGGCGCCTTGGGCGAAGCTATTGCAGATGATAGACAACAGAATTTTAAAAACGCATTTAAGGTAAATACCTTACTAAGAATCCAACTACAATAGATTCTGCCTGATTTTAACCTAGTTGAACAGCTGAAGCAATTATACATTAGTTAAAAATAAAAAAAAAAATCATTTTACTAAGGTCGGTGAATCTACATCCCTTCTTTTTTATTTTCTAGCAATCTTAGTTTTACACTGACTGCTGATACCACACCTGAAAGAAGTTCGCTTACAATAAGAAAGCGAGGGCTAGTTATTGCAATTGGACAACTTCTTGTATACAATGAGCGATCGTCTTTTTAAGTTATAAAGCGCAGATGGTATGCTACTCCTGGAGATATAAAGTGGTGGTTTGATCCCACAGATGATGTTTTAGTCCAGGAACCGTATTTATAAAGTGGTGATAAATATGCCCTGAACTAAAGAAACAGGAAGCAGTGTTCGTGTGTTCTGAACATCACAAACAATCAGGTAGATCTTGACTGTCTCCATGTCATTGAAAGATACGTTTAATTAGCAGAATAATGAGGGTTTGTTTTCTTCAAACATTCATTATAAAAAATAATTTGAAAAAGAGTTTTATTTGATCATTAAAAATATGAGAGCAAAATGAATGAAACGAATGAAAAGTAGAAATGAAAGACAAATCTTATTTGAACCATTTGAAGCTGCATAATTTCATGTCCATATACGGATAACATACAGATAATATTAAGTGCATTATAACACAGAATGAGCACGTTTAGACAAATATGTTTACCCACCTACAGTAACATTGATGATGGGACTCCATGAACCTCCAGGGTTAAAGTACATTTTATATTTAAGTTCTCTGCTGACATCACGCCCTTCAGGAAAGTTGTGAGGAATCTTTGTCTTAAAGCCACACTTTCCCCTCTGTAGTTTCCTTCCAGGTGTGATTAGAGACAGATTGAAGGAAGTCGGGATATTGTTTGTCTATGCAAAAAAAAAAAAAAAAACAAACCACAAAAAACAACAACAACTTCATTATTTAATACCAAACAAACTGTAACTTGTTAAACATACTTTCTTTCTACTGTTCCAACTCTTTAAACTCCTATTGTTTGTAACTTGAGAAAATAGAAGTAATAAGATAGTGTATTGTGTCTGACGAAGGTGGTGTAAAGTTCCCAACAAGCTCTAAATTTACCAAGCAAACACGTGATGCTTACAAACTTTACAACAATATAAAACACTGGCAACGCATAGAACACACAGAAAGGTTTAAAACTAGTGGCTTCTGTATTTGTAGTAAAAACAAAGTTTACTACGATTCAACTTATCAGTTTCAAACATCACAGCTGAACATGGTAAAGTACTCTTTCGTTGTTGTATTGAACACTTTCTTAATTTTGTCTTTATATAAGAATATGACACTAATACTTTAATTTACAGATTGCGAACTTTTTTGATGATTTGGCGATATAACTGTTGCTGTTAAATTCATAATCAAACTTTTATGCATACAATTCATCTTACCTTTCAAAAGAAACTAGAAGAATTTTATACGAACGACCAAAAAGTAATTACGACACGATACAACGCACTTTCCTATCCTCATATATATATATAAAAGAACACAGACAAACAGGTAGACGAAAATATATTCTGTTTCAATCAGATTTTCATTCAAGTGATACTCACATCACGTTCTTTAATTTCGTACCAATGACACTCGTACTGATTGTTACTTGAAAATACTTTTGTGATGTCACAGTAACCCGTCACCTGCCAAGTGGAGTTACTGAGCCAAGCACGACATTCTCCATATGATGCGTTTTCTGTAAGTATACAGAATATTAATATCTACCTTATCTGAATAAAAATTACATCAGCTGTCAGCTGCATACTGTCGTGATGTTTAGACGAAATAATAATAAAAACACAACAACATTTGAATTTAAAGATTTATATAATTTTGCCAAAAAAGACCAAAAGAAATTAAAATGTTATAGATTTCTATTTAGTGGTCCCCCTCCCACCACTAAAGAAAATCTAAATCTCTTAAATAACACCTCGTCTGAACAAACTAACAGTTTGCTCTCCAGTCACAAATCCAACATTCAGTCACGTCCCCCACGAAGTCTCAACTTCAAAATAACACACAACAGTCTCCACTCCTCCTGCTGTCCTTCCTCATACTCAGTACATTTTCCTTCCCCCATCCCTTTTCCCTTTCCTATTTTTCTCCCAGCTAACAAAATAACAACAGGATTGTGACATCGAATTTTTTCTCTGTATATCCTCTAAGCTACAAGCCACTAGGACAGTTTATTAGAGAACTCGTCCTTCGAGCCTGGAACGATTACCAGTAGAAAAGAAACACAACACCTTTCTATCGTTATTTTTAAAATGTTCATTTACTTACGGTCAACACGAAGTACAACTAAATTTTCCTTTTGTGAGACCGTGTTGCTGGCAAGACATTTCACACTGAGTCCATCGTCTTCAACTGATAAGTTCAAAAGCTGTAATTGTATTCTTTGTTCATTCACTAGCGAGGTCCTCATTCCTTGTCTCGCAGTGTCCCACGTGAGTGTCGCTGGTGGAGATCCCAGGTCAAGGCTGCTGCAGGTTAAGGTCACCGTGACACCGGCACTGAATGGTGAGGTTTGTGGGTTTGTGGTGATGGAAGGTATAGCGGGTGGTCCTTGGAATGAAAACGGTCGAAATGAATTGTTTGCGATGACAAGCACACACTCAACCCATGCAGTGAGCTTTCGTTAGTCCACCTCAGGCGACCAAAAATGCCGATCGACAAAAATATTGAGACAATACATTCATCATAACATAGAAAGTTGAAAGCAATATTTTTACTCATGGAAAACGTCACTGAACACTTCAAGTTTGTAACATCAAAAAACCACAGAGCTCAAACACCATGGTGACGTGCATGGCAAACCCTTTCCCTCATCCTCCGACTGATACCTTACTCCGTGTAACCAGACCCCCCGGTCACTAGCCGAGATCACACCTTTGGACCCTCTACCGTGGATACTAGAGATGTCTGTTTAGGGAAAACTTTACGCAAACACATGGAATGCTTCCATTCAACACAGATTAGGTAAAAAAAAAAAACGTGTGGTGACTACCAAAAAAATTCATTCCTGATATTGTATGATTTAAATAAAGCTTTTGAAGACCACGATTTTCACTGATATATTTACAATATATATATTCATAGAATTAGCGCTTTTCAACTATATATATGAAGAAAAATTGATTTTCAAAATATTTACATGAGTACAACACTTTTCAACTCATTCCTGTATCACACTTGCATGTAGAGAAAAAAGAGATAAGAGGCAGAGCAAGAAAAAGATTAGAAAATCTGACAGGGGGAAAATATGAAGGATAAACAAAGAGAGCAAAAGTAAAGAAGAGCTCATCTTGGCGACTTACATTATTCACTTCGACTTACTCGGACAAGCCTGAACATTACAGGTTGTGGTTTCATTGCTTTTTCCTTGACAAGGTTGTCCACATGAGTTGGGTTCATTGCACTTCCTTGTCTTTGTATGAATACCACCACCGCAAGGAGAAGAACAATTCGACCAGTCGCTCCAGTCGCCCCACGAGCCATCTCGTGGAACTGCAATGACAAGTACAAAGTGGATTGGTTTCAGAACAGGCAAAGTGTGGCCAAGTCCAGAAGCTGTTGATGATTTAAAAGAGTGGTTCACCGGGTCCAGGGCACGACATGCTAATGTTTGTCTACATCTCTCTAGCTGTCGTCGTTATCTACCCTGATATATCCTGTCGCTATTAAACTAAGCAGCCGCTGGGAAAGCAGAGGAGGTTTGTAAACAGAGGCTCGGTGAGGTGTTTAACCAGATGTCTTCTGGTCTGATCCACTAGGGACAACATGAAGTAGTCTTTATGTCTAGCCTCCGTACGCCCTACACAGGACATGAGACACATAAACCACGGGTACGGGTTTTAGTTAGGTTGCTTCGTGCAGGAAATGAGGAGAACTTGCAAGACATATTCAGTAAAATTGGTTAATTAGTCCCTTAAAGTTGAGTGACAAGTGTACAAGCTTCAAGAGAAGAAGCAATCGCGTCTGCGGCCATCGATATTAAGGATGAGCACATAAACAACCGTCTTAAAACTTATGAAGGCGATAACGAAAGATATATATACACAGATACATATACATGTATATATAGCTTTCAGAGAAATGTAAAATTACTAACTTAACTATAACCATGACAACCAAAGTAGTGTAACATTACCACAGCAGGCTGTAAGGTGACAGTCAGTAGTCTCTGTGTTGTCGCCATGACACTTGGCTCTTACAGGGAAGCACGTGCGGCGTCGGGTTGTGGCGCCTTTTCCACAGGTGGCGCTGCACACCTCCCAGGGTCCCCAGGATCCCCAATTTCCTATTTGTTGATGTTTGAAAAAAAGTCCAAAGAGATTACTGTATTGTGCTGTACTTCTAGTAAAAATTCTCTACCCGATATCAATAAAGAAGACGGCCATATGTTACAGTTTCAATGTGTAACAGAAAATTAATGTAACTCTTAATGTAAAGAGTACAACACATTAGAGAACCAGACGGGTAAATACTCATAACTCTACAGTTACTGTCGAACAAATGAGAAAACAACAGTTCTGATTTTATAACTAAAATAGAAATTGTTCAAATACGAAATGATTCACGTACTCTAACCACACATTAAAACTATAATTAAAGATAACAGTTTTTCTTTATAGTCACTTTTTGTACTCTTTGAAGTTTGGGAAGCCAGCTTCACGAGCTCATTATGTTTAAGACAGTCTTTGCCGGACTTGAAGGTGAGTGAGATTCTTTGCTATTGTAACTGTTTGCGATAGAACACCAGTCTGCACATTAGTCCCACCTGTTGCTTTTCCCCGCTTGTGAATGTGTAGAACTTGAAAGTCTGATATTATGTGTAATGGAAAATTAACACTAGTATGTAGAGGTTTTATGACTTTAAGGCTGAGGGTAACTTATGTAATGAATGTGCTATGTTGTATTGTTGTAGCTGTTACCGGTATGTTTTTAGAATACCATTACCTTACCTCTCAGTAAAGATAAACAAAACTCGCAACAATAGAAATCGTGAAGCCTATGGTTAGATCTTTGTGATTTCTTTTGGGAAATAACACGTGTGGGACCCACTGTTTGCTGGTGTGTACTGTTTGAAAACGTTTGTGCCATTTGCCGTCCAGCTGTTCAACCTCAGATGAAGTGTCAGTGGTGTGTATGTGTGTGTTATGTTGTAGAAGTGCACATGATTATTCTTGATGCAAATTGTTCACTTTCCCTCTCTTTCTCTCCCTCAGACGCACACACACAATCTCTCACTTCACACAGAGAATCTTTTCCGCGTACCCTACCACATTACAATAAAATACAGGACATCACTGAGTCACGGAGACCATAAAACTACAGGCAGTCACCTTCACTTACCTGGACACACATAGTCGTTGCAGGGTTCCTCTGTAGCATTGCTCCCCTTACAAGGTCGTCCACAGGCGTTGGGTCCAGAGCACGTCCTTGACCTTGTACGTCTTCCTTCACCACAAGAGCGAGAACATGAGGACCAGCTGCCCCAGATGTTCCACTGTCCATGTCTAGGAACTGTAACAACAGAACTGAGCAGATAAACGATGTGGTCTGACAATGGTTTGTTTCATTTTTTCCTTATTCTAATGACCAGAGAGACTGTTTTCTATGACTGGATAAAGCGGGTTGTAAGCTGCAGTCTCCGCAAATCTCCGTTCATGAAATACACGAACATCGCCAAGCACATAGTGAGTCTGTATGGTGACGTTACCTTCACATTCATATATGCCTCATTTACATACGGTCAAAGGTCATCCGCCAGCTGAAAACTTCACAAAGTAAGCGTATTCATATACAATGCTGACTGTAAGAGGCTGAAATGAAAGCACAATTATTGAATGTTTGTAGATGTTGCAACTCGTCTTCACAGTAAATTGTTTGTGTGACATGAGCCAGTCCTGATACTACAGGTGATTACTGCTACGTTAACAACGGTATAAGGATAAGAACTGTGACGTTACCACAGCACGCTGTGATGTTACACTTGTTGATCTGTGTAGTCTCCCCTGGACATGAACCTTTTGTGACGCTGCACGTGCGCCTCCGTGACCTTGTTCCATATCCACAGGTGGCGCTGCATTCTGACCAGGTCCCCCATTCTCCCCAAGCAGAAGAGACTGTAATATTATAAAAATACTAATAACTTTGTTATATACTTCTTTTGTAACATAAAAAGAAAAGAACTTTATGAAACGTGTCTGCACTTTTTATCTTTTGAGGACAGGCTGTAAATTATGAAAGACTGCCCACACACTCTGACTTCTATTTCATGCCCTGTAAGTGTAACAAAACCGCCCAAAAAGTGACCAGGAACACGCGTTAGGACACCATATGCTTGATTTTAGACATACCCGCTTAAAAAAATTCTAAGTAAACAAAAGAACTACACATTAACAAGAACAGACTTTCCTCGTCTTCATTGAAGAATGTGATTTTCGCTTAGGCTTTCTGTACGTCATCAGACTGACTCTTATGGCCAAATTAAACCACGAAACTTTTCTTCAAAATCACCAACGGTCACCTACTGTTGCTTACACATTACAGCCTGTTGATATCTTTCATTTCGGCAAACATCTGTCTCAGCCTTGGGCCAAACAATTTCTAGGCGCCGGTCACTGATCTCTAACTGTAGTGTGCATTTACGACTTTTGGTAATTTTCTGTTTTTTACAGTTTCGTAAATTTTGTTGCAAAGCTCTTTTTTCATCAATTAGGTCATATATTTTGTGATTTAGTTATTATGAACATCCTAAACAGTTTATTATTTCTGTATTGACAGCAGTTTTGTTTTACTCACCTTGAGCCTTAATAATCTCAGACTCTATATTATGACAAGCAAATATCCTTCTAACTTTTTCTTTGGTATGGGTGTGCTTGTCCTCTTTCATGTCGGTTTGAGGCTGAACACATAGCAGTGACACTCGCCGGAGACGGGTTTTTCTCTCTAAAGGTGACTTTATGGGGTTTTGGGTCTCTGTCCCTATGGTAGTTAAAATTCTGGGCTATGTAGCCATATGTGCCCAGCGTGATGGATGTCTTGGGTCATCCTTCTCAAACGGATGTGTTGGTCACAAGGAATGTTCGGAAAGGATCTGGCAGGTGGCGTGTTTCTTCGACCCTCTATGTAAGAAGAAGGGTTTCTGTAATTGTATTTCCTAAGCAGATGTATCCGGGCATCTATGTTTCTGTGACTGTGTAGATGAAGATTGGAAGTAGGGGCCTATGTTGGCAAACATGGATGTCTCGGTCCTCCTTGCCAGACACTTATTCGGATGTGCTGTCCGGTACCACTGAGCCGCTCTTTCAAAGCATCAGGTGTAGTTAAGCCTCTCTCTCACAGGTAGACGGAAAAGTGTTTTGACATGCTTTGATAATATTGTTCTTTTAGTAGTAGATCTTTCAATATCTCTGTGCGGGAAATCCATCTGCTCCGTAGGTTGGACATTCTTTTCAAAAAGGTCGTAATGGATTCTGTGGCTGGAGGCCGTACAGTTTTAAATTTTGCTCTGTATTCTTCTTCTGTATGTTAAAAATTAATGGTTTATTTTAATATCCCATAACTAATTCTCCCTTGAGAATAAATGCTAAGTACATTCAAGGCTTTGCCCTGTAAATGAAAGGCTAAATACAAAGGTCACATCTCTTTCGCCCAGTTGAGTATTCGATCTTGTGTTTCAAACCTACATAAATATGCGTCTATGTCGTCGCTGTCTTCCTGGAATATGGGAGTTTAGTGGTATACTCTTCAGTCCTATCATCTCTGCTTCTTTTTCTAATATGCTGGCTTCTCTTTTTTCTACTTTTTCGACTTCTTTTTTGTCTGCTAATTTTTCCACAAGTCTATCATGACTATCGATACTCTGCAATAAGTGTCTAGTCAAAGCGTTACATTCTCACCCCCTTTATTTCAACTTTCTTACATTTCAACTTTTTTACATGAGGCCACATCAAATACTAGTTGGGAATCCATATTCCAGGGCTCTACGTTGTTCTAAAAAAAAAATCTACTAGTTAACCGAGTTCACCATATACTTTATGTCACGGTTAACACTTTTCCTTCTAATGTTCTCATCCATTCTGCCAGACATTCAAGACACACTTGCAGTCCGGAAATCGCACAAGAGTTAAAACAATCTAAAGAACACAAAGCAGCAGACTGGTCAGCGACAACAAAAGTGATGTTGGTGATGAACAAGGAAAACACTTCAATAAGACATCACATTCAATGAATATAATAACAAAGAGCAGTCGGAATATCATGGGCGGCTTTTGTTGGTTTTTAAAGGGGACAAGTCATGTTTCTTCAATGGTGAAGTCAAGATTCCAAGGTCATCACCACCAGCAACACTCTAATAGTAATATAACATTATACCCTAAATTTTTTTAGTCTTAAATAAAGGAAAAAGTTTGTAACTTGAAAGTGATACAAGCTAGATTATATTTGCATTAATTAGTTTAATCATAGTGTTTCATATATATGGAAACAAATAAATAAATTTCTGATATAACTTTTCTCAAGTTGCTGCACCGTGTAATAATAATAATGACAAGAACAATGATAATAACAATAACAAAAACAGCAATAATAATATTTGATTTGTTTAAACACTCTCAAAAGTACTTAATTTGGAATATTATCCATCACAATACAGTAATCAAAAGAGAATATAACAATTTTTAATAACACCGTAATTATATTATTAACAAAATAAATTATATTCTTTAGTAGCTGTAAATGTTTAATTATTACTGGTCTGCTTACTAATGTCGCACATGACGCCGACATCATCCCAGTGCCCACAGTCGTGTCTGTATAGTCCCCGGTGTTGACACTGCGCCAGGCTGGTTTCGTTCCCCACACACCGCAGGTCATCCAACAGAATAG
This sequence comes from Pomacea maculata, assembly GCA_004794325.1. NCBI lineage: Eukaryota > Metazoa > Mollusca > Gastropoda > Architaenioglossa > Ampullariidae > Pomacea > Pomacea maculata. The sequence goes on along the minus strand of SRHC01003306.1, from coordinate 16,691 downwards.
GACCAGAGCCTGCTCCGTACTTGGCTGACCCCACGGCTGCTGCTGTTGGGCTGTCCGACATCAGAAACGAACAGGTCAAGATACAGATATTGAAAATAAGCATAGTCTTTACATTGAATAATGGCAAAGGTATGTAAAAATATATGCATACACGCTCGCACACACACAGACCTATCTTGGCGCGGAGTAACCCTTCTTTTATGTGACTGTTACAGGCGCTGTTTGTGTAGTTGCTACTTTCACCTTTTCTCCTCTTGAGAAACATTGCGTGAAATTTTTCCTTTTAAATTTATTTGCGGTATGAATTTCCTTTTGTCTACTTTTCTACAACCTTTTCAAACTTGCCCTCTTGCCTGGCAGGTTGGATGTTAATGGCAACGCACCTGTAGCCCCCTTCATATCATCAGCTTGTCTGGATCTGTTTCGACTGGTCACTCAAGCCACATCTTTGTTAACTTATTTGTTGCGGATATATTATAATTGCATGTGTGTGAAAGCGTCTGAATTTTTAGAGTTTACGTCTGTCTGTCTGACTTGCAAGTCTTGACTACCTGATTTTTTGTAAATTTGCATCGTCCTGGTAAGTGACACGAACTGCGACATATATATATATAGAGTAAATAAGTCAAAATAATATATTATACACTTTAGAAAATACAGCGCTAGAAAACGAGTGCATACTGCTGTGTCAGAA
>SRHC01003305.1:2860-17636 GCA_004794325.1 Pomacea maculata | reverse complement strand
TTCTCATTTTATTGATAATCGCTTGATAATGTCCTGACTGAAAACAACCCAATGGAAGGACATTTTACAGTAACGCACTGAGACCATTGCCTGGTTCCCACTTCACAATGACATGCTAAGAATATTTGACTGTGACTTGTTGAGGATATGCTATTAGTCACGTGTGCAGTTGACGTGATGTTCATATTTCTGCAATTCACTAACCATTCACTCTTTCAAAACCTTAAAGAAATGAAGTTAAAAACAAAATAAAAGGTATTACGTACCACTGTAAAGTCGGTAAATCATTTTTGCTGCCATTCTCGGGAGTTGTCCTGTACACAACCTGAAGCACACATTACAATAAAAGCAAATGTTTTTGTCCTAGTTGTTTCTGGATTGCCATAATTCATTTTGAAGCATAAATATACAATAGATGGCACGTCAGTATTTCTTTATAAAAACTGATATTACATTATTTCTTCTCTTGATGCCACCTTCTCCATTAGCAATACCACCACAAATTTTTCAACAGAAACAAATTTACAGATGAATATGATAATAAAAGTGCCTAAATTCATGAAACAATGTTTTTTTCACTTGAAATTGAACTGAAGACTGAGGTTGACCAGCAAGCTGCAAAATACGGTTTCTAATATTTATGTAAGAGGGAAGACCTACTCTACAAAAATAAAACAAAAGTGTCATGCGGATCCTAATATTGAAAGGCAGTTAGCTATCAGTAGATTTCTACCTTAAAATTACTTGCCTTTTGCTGGACCTTCCTCTTGAGTTTAGCTCTGTTTTTCCTTTCCTCTGTAGGTAGTGACTGTCACACGTGTGTCCTCTGCACAGAATAATCTCTCAATCTCTTCGTTGACTGTTGCCGCCAATGCGCACAGCCCTTAAACTGTCACGTGACTTATGTTTGCCGATTGGCTGGTTTGTTCAGTTGAGCTGCCACCTTACGGCGATAACTCACTATATGGGAGGGAAGGTGATGCACGAGGAGGAGGAAACCAGAATACCCAAAGAAAAGCCCCGACGCCCCCCGGCTGACCTGGAGGCTGATGAGGCGCTAAGATGGTCTGCGCAAGTTCATCAGCTCACTTTTATCCCACCAGTCGTCATGGCCGTCCCGCACTGGCTATCAAGCATGGCCAAGAGTTATGCAACTGTAAATCCCACGCACTTAAACGTCTGCTGAGACCCTCAATCTCCTCCTTGCCACCATCCTACCCCAGTAGCAAATTATTATTACGTCAAAGGTTACAGGTCAGGCTTGAGTGTAGTCACACCTTGCGTCAGAGTCGGCGAGCGCGTCCTGGCCTGAGGCGCTGCAGGTGACTAAAGCAGGACAGTAAACATCTCTTCCACGGTGTAGGTCGAAGATTGTGGGACACAATAGACTTCTGTCTCTAGTTTTAACTGTTGTTATGGCTGCGGCCTTGCGCTGTGTCGTAGCCAAGCCTCGTTAAGAGGCTGAGAAAGCTGGACATAAAAATGGCCTGCATAAACTTCTTACAATGTTTCCCTCTCACCTGGTGTGCTTTGTAGTTCTCAATTTATGTGATTACTTTTCTACTTATCATGTACTAATCTTAAAGGGATGCGAAAGTGCCAACAATTAGGTTTGAACGTGGCGGGTCGACAAGCGAAGAACAGCTTACGCAAGAAAAGGGGGCGTGCGTGCCAGGTCACAGAGAGTTCATGTAGAGCAGACAGCTTGCGGCGATTTCCCACTAATGGCGGAGATGGAGTGAGGAGGAAACCGGAGTACCCGGAGAAAACCTCCGACGCGAATCTCTACGGACAGGTGTCACATATATACAACATAACAATTTTTTTTTTGACTACAGCATCTATCTTAATTAACATTTTCATAAACTGTAGTGCGTAAAAAATACAATTAACTTTCCGTAGTGCAAATATATAAGATGTAAAGCAACATTATTATCTTACATACCAACATGACAGTAACTGAAATTAATTATGTTCACAAAACTACTTAAACTAAATAGAAAAAGTGAGCGATCAGTCTCCGCGAACCAGTAGTCCACAAACACTGTACTTGTGCGTTCGAGTCAAGGGAGTGTAATAGGTAACATTTAAATCGCTCTGGAATCGCTAGTTGCTTCCCTTTGAAGGCACGGTGAAATCACTTCTGTACTTAGGGATGTCGTCAATATTCACATGTAGCACTCTCGTGTTGCTACTAAGTGTTGCTACTAAGCTATGTCTTTGTTTGTAGAGTGCAACTCTGAATAAAATCTACAGTTGAACGGCAATTTCCATCTTTGTTGTATTCTTATGCGACTAGACCACCCCAAGTAGCCATCAGGAACTGACGTGTTGGTTACACACAATATTCAATCAATGAAAGCTATTTTCCTGATAGTTGATAGAATATGTGCATACATACGTATATGTTTCTTTGTCAAACTGTTTATCTTGATCGTGGTCCTGCGCAATAAAATACTTATTATTATCACAGATTGCAGCAGTCTGCACAATCTTAGAATTATGCCAGCAGCCTGTGTACGATTTTACTGTGAGTTGTGTTTATCAAAAAACAGATATAAGAAGCCACTATATATTTTGTTCCCTTTTTATTTAAATGAGACAACCCAGGTACTGATACTGTACATCATTTTATAATTTTTTAGTAAAAGCAAAATTAGAAACAATTCTTACAAATTATGAAAGCCTCGGTATATTATCACCATGTTAAATAAAAATTCTTGCTCAGAATGGTCTTGCTATTAAACAAAATATACCCACTTATTTCAATTTTTAGCACTGTGAATCAGTCACAGATGGCAAAATGCAGTAAGCACAGTTGTAATATATTTATAATCAACAGCAGGTTACCAAAAATGATTGCCACTGTCACATAATTATTTCTTCATTACAGGTCAGGTCAGGTCAGTCCCATGCCCGGTCCGGGCGTAGGGGGGACCCTCCGGCAGCAGCAACAGACAGAATTTTCCACCCGGTCCTGTCTTGAGCAGATGAGAGCAGGTACGGCATCTCGCGTCCGGTCCATTCTTTGATGTTGGTGACCCAGCTTTTCCTCGGACGACCACAACGACGGCTCCCTTCGAGGGTTCCTTGTAGGATCGTCTTGGACAGGGTGTTGTGGCGGGTGACGTGACCGAACCAGGCGAGCTTGCGCCGCTTCACTGTGGCCAGAAGGGGTTCTTGTGGGCCCACGAGGGAGGTTACGGTGCTCCGTACGTATTCGTTGGTCTTGTGTTCGCGGTACGAGATGCGGAGCAGCCTTCTCAAGCACTTGTTCTCAAAGGCCTGGAGTTTCTTTTCCGTTGCGGCAAGCAGCGTCCAAGTCTCGCAGCCGTAGAGAAGGATTGACACCACGAGGGACTTGTACAGCCTGTGCTTGGTACTGAAGCTGATTGAATTGCTCCGCCAGATCCTGTCCAGCCTGGACATTGCGGATGTTGCCATACCAATCCTGATACGGATCTCTGCTGTACAGCAACCATCTTTAGTCAGGGTGGCACCCAAGTACTTGAAGCTGTTGACCTCCTCCAGTTTCTGGCCGTTCATGACGATGTTGCTCCTGCTGTCGTTGGTGGAAATAATCATCACTTTGCTTTTTTCTGAGCTTATTTCCATGCCATAGGCCCCCGCTCGCCTGGAGAGTCTGTCTGTCAAATCCTGAAGTTCGTTATTGCTGCCTGCCATGAGGTCAATGTCATCTGCAAAGCGGAGGTTGCACAGGGGTCTGCCACCAATGGAGATTGAGGTAAGGTGGTCGTGGAGGGTTTCTTGCATGATTTTCTCAAGGAAGATGTTAAAAAGGATGGGAGAGAGTAGGCATCCTTGACGGACCCCAATCGTCATCTCGAAGAACTCGCCTAGCTGGTTGTTGAGTAGAACCGCGCTGGAGGCGTTCTTGTAGAGTGCTGCTATCATCTGGATCAGTCCCTCCTCTATGTTGAATGATCGCATGACCTGCCAGAGTCCATCGTGCCAGACACGATCAAAAGCTTTTTTGAAATCGATGAAGTTATGGTATAGTTCACGTTGATGCTCCAGGTGTTTTTCTATCATAACACGGCAGTTAAAGATCTGTTCTACCGTGCTTCTTCCAGCCCTGAAGCCAGCCTGTTCTTCTGCCAGCAGTTCCTCAGCAATAGGTTTTAAGCGGTTGAGGATGATTCTGAGCATTACTTTGCTTGGGTGACTTATCAGACTGATAGTTCTGTAGTTTTGGCACTGCTTCAGGTTCCCTTTCTTAGGGAGTGGGATGATGATAGACTGAGCCCATTCTTCTGGCCATTTCTTCTCTTCCCATATCTTTTGACACAGTGTGGTGAAGGCCTTGATTGTTGCATCTCCTCCATGCTTCAGCAGCTCAGCAGGTACATTGTCCACACCAGGTGACTTTCCTCCCTTCAGACTGTGCATAGCTTCTCTCACCTCATCAGTGAGTACTGGCAGGTCTTCAGCCTCTCTTGTTCCAGTCTGGTGATTCTGAAGAATGCTGGTGTCTGGTTCGATCTTGTAGTTATACAAGTCTTCATTACATTATGTGCTTTTTCTATCAGTTCCAATTTCCGTAAGAACCAATTACTAATTGTATCAGATACATAGCACGAGAAGTTTTACTGTACTCTCAATAAATACTTTTGGTGTAGATAAAAATGTCGAGGAAATGTTTGAAAGCATTAATGTCGTTCGTAAACAAATAAGGACGTTTGATTTTATTTGTAAAAGTTTTCATATTATTGTTATAAACAGACTTTTAAACTTTGTCAAACGTACTTCTATGTTCGTCTAGTTAAGAAACATGTTAAGCCATACTATTGAAGGTGAATTGCTGAACGAAGAAGAAAAATCAGTGAATCTAACTCAGACAATAATTGTCAAGTAAAGACTAGAAGAGAAAGCAGCAGCAAAAGGAAGACCCACCAGACTGCTAAAGCCAAAGGGACACAAATGGCTTAGTTACCGCAAAGAAGAGCTAAATAGCTATTAATACCAAGCTGACAAATACTTCTTCAAAACAAAAATTCAATACTAAAAGGCAATTACAAGGACTGTAAGTATTCACATTAAGCATGGTAGGCAGCTCGATGCGAAAAGCATTTAAATAAACTAATCACAAGTTGGAGACCAAAACAATTGAAAAAAGGTGTAAATCAAAGTCATTATCTAATAGCACTAGTCTACAAACCAGAGAGAAAGAGCGGCACAGATGTCTGGAATCACTATATATGTATATAAATGCCAACCTATACATCTGGTAAAAATTTGTCAACCAAAGCCACATATTTGAAAAGAATCAAAACACATTTGGGAAAGTATTCAGAAAATATCAGATCATATTGTAGCCTGCAGCCAGATTTTAGAACAGAGAAAAGGCGATGAAAACTCACTCTAACATCAGTCGAAAGAGTTAAAGTATAAATAACCTGGGCGACACCGTGTAACGGATGGCCCTACCCCTGGCCACCACCATCTTTATCCGCTTATAAATCCCTCCTTGGAAGATACACTTTCCATTCATATCCAACAACAACAACAACGACAACGACGACGACGACGACGATTTCTTTAGTGCCAGGGTTATGGTTCAGGGACTGATTGTAATAATCCATGCAGTGCTTTTCTACTCAAAAGTGGAAGAGGCAGGGAGGCAGGGGGTCCACCTCCGCGAGAATAATTTCGCAGCCTATTATCCTTATGTGTGCCATGGGGGTCAAAGGGGGTTGGTTCATTCGACGTCGGGGTCATAGCTTGCAGAGGGCCTGCGTTCGTACTCTTCATAATGTGCATGGGAAGATATTCGTCTTTTTCTACTCTTTGGGTAGTTCTTGGCATGGTTTTCACTATCTTCATCGGAGTCACGGGAGTAATCCCCGTCTCTGTAGTCGGGGTCATCGTATCCACCCCTGTCATCATCAGAGTCATGATGGCGATCATCAAAGTAATCATCTGTGTGATTCTCTTGACTGTCGTGGTCATAGTATCTGTCATCATCATATCTGCGGAGACAAAGAAGAAAATGCTAATGTGAATAACAAAAGGACCATGTCATGCATGTTTAAATATGAAGAGGTCATACAGAGGTTGCCTGCTGTGCTGAACGTTTGTTAATTCTCATTGTTTTCAGACATCTTTTTCTAAATTTTATTTCCTTAGTTGCAGTCATATTGTTTAACTGAAGTGATTTAAATCTGTTTTTTTAACTCATACAAAATGGTGCACCAGACAAAAAATGTATGAGGAGGCAAGAATGTATAGCATGTATGAAAAAATAATATATACATACAAACACAGTTTCTATGGTTATGTGCATACATACACAGAAACCCAACATATTACAAACATCAAGATATATATATATTATGCACAGAGCTATCAATGATAGATTGGGCTCATAAGTTTATTGAAAGCTACTCACTCCTTCTTTTCATAGTAATCATTGCTGTACCCACGAGCTTCTGGCGAACATGTAGGTGTGTCTAGAATAAAAAGCAAATAATGTTTCTAGCTTTCAAGCGCATTTATATTTTGACTTAAAACTTTAAAAAAAAAACAAACAAACAAAAAAAAACATTCAGTGCGAATGTTGGAAGCATGAAATAACAAGTAATAACCTAGGATTATTTATACATATATATGTATGATGTAAATCTGCTCTGTTGGAGGGTCTTTCAGTTAGTGAAGAAAAGCAAACAAGATTAACCGTCGGTGGCTGTCTCCGAGTTTCCTCAGTCCTGTTTCTTTCTGTGTGTGTGTGTGTTCGTAAAGAACTTCAAGTACGTCTGGTTCTGTGGATAGACTCTATATCAACGTACATTATTCTAGGTAGTAATAGTAGTAGTGGTGTCAATGTGGTATATACCGATATAATTTGTAGCATCATCTCCATAGTGTGAGCTAGAGGTGGAAGCCTTCCGCTTAAATCTCTTTCCTTTGCGAAACAACAAGATGAAGAGGGCGATGAGGGCGATGAATAAGATGAAAGCTAACAACATCCCCACAAACCAGCCGAAGTTGCCATTCAGTGCATAGGCAATAGCTGCAACAGGGAATTGGATGATGAAGTACACACGCGTGTAGGGAGTTAGCAAACTGCTAATTTCAGTCACACAATACATCTGGAAATACTGATTTGAAAGAGGTGTTCATTCCATTTATACTTTGTCCTTAAGCTACATGATATACTAGTGTACCTCGCTTCAGCTCTTATAAACTATGGATATTTGTAAATATTTCTTTCAAAAACAAAAAACAAAAACCCAGAAAAGTAGTGGCTTCGTGGTTATGTACTTGATCGAGAATGTACGTCTATTTATTCGTCCTTGTAATGAAAGCAACAAAGATATACACAACTGCCTGAGGGTAAATATTTTCGTTCACCTGTTCCGTGGGTCCGCACTCGTTCAGTGTGTGAGGCCCGTGAAGCATTACCAGTGGTGGCTACAACACGCAGTTCGTAGGTAGTCCCTGGTTCCAGTCCCTTAATGTCCTTCGAGGTTGAGATGACTTCGTCTATTGATCTTCTCCATTCTGGTGCACCTGACAAACGTTAAAATTATTCCAAATAAATAAACAAGTTACTGGTTGCAATGTCACTTTTAAAGATAAAGATTTTTACCAATAATTTTTATAGATTATACTTATAAATACTTGCTTAATGGTTATTGCACGAGAAGGATGTTATACATGTTTCCCCAATGGAGTAAATTCCTGTTGGTGGGTAAATGAAAAAAGTACTCAAAGAGAATTAAGAAGAGAATTAAATAATGCTAAAGAAAGAAGAGAGTGTGTGCATTGCAATTTTTGCAGATCGTTTGGACATACTGACCTTCCCTTTTATACTCCACAAAGATAACGGTGCCTGACTTGGCGTATGGGTTTATCCACCAAGAAACATTTATGTAGTCACGCCCGACATCAGTGATCGAAAAGCGCGGAGTTCGAAGGTCTGGGGTCAAAGAAGTAAAAAATTACTAGCGATGTTTCATCATGGCGGAGGTACAAACTTTGAACACAAGCGTCCTGCAGACAACAATACTCTAGCCCAAACTGTACCTGCCGACAAGTGAATGAGGAATTATGAGGGAGGAAAAGGCACGCACCACCACCAGCTGTCGTAAAGATCTCGATGAAGTAGCTCTCGCCCCGGCCTTTTGGGGTGCGAGCCCAGATGTGGATGCGGTACTTCTTGGTGGACAAGAGGCCGCTGACTATGGCGGTGCTGGTGTAGGGATCTCCAATCTGAGGTTCTCGCTCTTGCATCTCACCAAGGTCAAGCCCGTTCACTGATATTTGTCAAAACACATTGACAAAGGGTCACAATTCAACAATTCAAGATTACAGAGAGGCTACGGAACATATATTTGTTGTTGTTGTTGTTGTTGTTGTTGTTGTTGTTGTTGTTGTTGTTGTTGTTACTACTACTACCTCTGGTAAACATTATTATTTTTAGAGCTTATTCGTGTTTCTTCATAGCAATCGTGAACAAAGCGCATAGACTAAGCCGGGCAATCAAGGAGTGCAGTGTGTGCAGAAAACACCGTTTGTACTTTCTTACCAAGCTGATATCCAATGTCATATCCTAAAATATCTCCACGATTTTCATCTGGTGGCTTCCACTCCAAGTTAACATGGTTGTCTCCAATGTTGATTGGTCGGAACAAAGCCACTGGTCCAGGGACTGTTGAAAACAAGGACAAAATAAAAAGTAAATAACATTAAGTGTAAAACCAAAACATCAACAAAACAAAATAAACAAAAATCCTTAAAACAGTGTCTAACATTTTCATTAAGTAAACAATTTCCAAAATGGAAATAATAAATTTTAACTAATATATGAGGATGCAATAATGCATGCATTTGCACTTGTTCAAGATGGTGTTGTGTGTGTTCATCTGATTGTCTCCCATCTGGAGTGCACGGAACAAAGCCACTGATCCAGGAACTATTGCAGACAAGAAGAATACAGCAAAAGTGGAGGAAGGTGAGAAGTCCTGCAATATTGTGTGATTAGGACAGTTCAAAAATGGCATTTCATTTTGGACTTTAGGTAAGTTCTTTGTGTGCATGGGATAATACGTTAAGTTAGACGTCTACTCAGTTGTCTGCCCTTGTGGCAGTTTGTGTGCATGAGTTTGTGTTTGCTGTTTCACATCATTTTCTCACGTCCTGGCTTTGTCTGGAATGTCAGGACATCTGTTGGCCGCGAGACATAGTAGTTGTTCATCACAGCAATGTGTGCCTCTACAGTGGTTTGTGGCAGAAGTTGGTGGATCGTTGCTCGGAACTGTCTGCCTACTCGCGAGGCAAGGGCATCCTGTGGCGACACATTCCACTCTCTAAGTGTGTTTTCTTTGTACCCTCTCTGCCAAAAGTGAATCTGGAAAAAAAATGGAAAAGGGTATCCTCAAACATTTTTCCCAACCTGTTAATATTGAATGAAATGGACAAAATATTAATTAGAGTTCAACACGACGTTCAGACCGACAGATGCACAGAGAAACCATGGGATTTAAATGTCAATCACTTTTTCACATGTTCAGTGCACCAGTTTCCAAAAAAGTAACAGTCTCGAGTGATACATAGAAATAAAAAAAGTATGATGATGCATTATTATTATTTTTAATTTTATTAGTAAGGAACACACAGCACATTTCTTAACATGATAGTGAGCTTGATGTGCTTCACGAAGAAAACAATACAAACGACATTAAATGGAGAATTAAATATGAAAATTGTGTCGAGTAAAAGAACAATGGACCCCCATAGCTTGGTGTTGATTTTTCAAAGCTCAATATGTTAAATTGTCATGGTTCTGGACTGTGTTGCAAAGGCGGTCTTAATTTTTCGTCTTAAGAGGACCTTCTTAACTTTCTTTTGAAAATGTCCTTTACTTAATTTTGTTACCTATGTAATTGTAATTACTGTGTACATTTATTTTATCTGGAATTTCGGAAAAATAACTTTGTAACAGATTGTATGCGGTATAGCTGACGTTTGTCAGTGTCCAAGAAAGCTTTTTTTACTTTGTCACACGTCTTTCATACAATTATTTTTTTTAACACAATTCACTAGTTTCATTTGAATGAAGAAAGGGAGACTTAAAACATTTCTGCTTCCTCTAGGGAATATTTAAGAGTATCGGAAAGTTACAGAGATTTTTGAACTGTTAACATTTTAGCTTTAAATCATCTAAGAAAGATAGACCCAGAGTGACTTTCAGTCACATTATTTTGCTCTCTTTTTTGTTTTACAAAGAGAAGGTCCGACTCATCAGCTACATACTGCAATAAAAAAATATTTCCAAGCTAAAGCTTTTTCAGATGCCATAAGGTTCAAGTCCTTAGCTTACTTTAAATCCACGGAACTCTCCATTGATGGCTGTGGGTGTTTTGTTAATTTGTTGATAGTCAAAATCCCATGTCAGCACTGCATAGGTGTCTTCCACCAGCTCTGCCTGCAAAGCTTCGGGCACAATATTGGGAACTGAAAACGAAACTCAGGATGTAAAACTTTACAGGAGATAAAAAAAATTACACTGAAATAAAACTGAAAAAAATCAAACACTAATAAGACTCTGGGCCACCATTACTAATGTGCTCAAGTGATCTTTAATGATCATAATAATCATAATATTTCATGATCGTTGATCAAAGTCAATTGTTCAAAATTTTAAATTCAGGATTATTCATTATTCTTGTCAGATCATTTCCCCCCAAAAAAAATCACAACTGACCACACATTTGTATACACATATTGTATACACATGTATTTCACAGTCTTATTTTATTCAATTTATTCAACTTACTTGACTCGGCTGTAAAGCCTCGAATTGTGGGAGGGTCGTGCAGAGCATCACCAATGCTGTTTTTTGCTCTCATGGTGATAATGTATGGTTCATAAATCTGGTCTCCAACTGTAATAAACTTCTCTCTCGTTCTCCAATCATCGATTGGAATTTGCTGAACGATGTTTTCATATCCTTCACGCTTAGTCTGCAGTATGTACTGAAAGCCAGGCCCGTTGTGCTGGATCTCTGGCACTGGCTGCAACAGATGCATTGTAGAAAATCTTCCAGAAAACTGCCGATCAACCACTTTAAAAGGAAGAGAAAGGATACAAAGGATACAAATCTCGTTACAGCAAAACATAGGGGAAGTGGATAGCCGAGTGGTTAGAGCGCTGGCGTCTAAACTGAGAGGCAAGCAGGTTCGATACCCGAGTAGCGCAGCAAACTTCCTCCAGTCGACCCGGGAATGGATACCTGACTTGGCAGCAAGGAAGAAGAGATGGGCAACGCTCTCACATAAAGCTGGCCCCAAGAAAAGTGAGATCTCTAAGACATGATGACCTGAGAAGGCTGAGAGATGACCTTTACCTTTACACCAAACATACTTTTAACAGCAGTCTTAGAATGGATCGCACAGGTGTGTGTGTGTGTTGGTGTTGGTGTTGGTGTTGGTGTGCATATATTCATATTCTTAGAGCACCTACTGTCCATTCTATGTGAAGGAGACCAGGTCTGTCTCCAATGGTCCGAAGATTCTGGGGATGAGCTTGAGGGCGATCTGGTTTAGTTTTGCAGCCAGTTGGGCTATGGGCGCTGGGGTCACTCTCTCCAATTTTGTTGTAGGCAATGACACGGAAGGAGTAGGTAACCCATGGAGTCATGCTGAAGTTAAACTCAATTTCGGAGGACTCCACCTTCAGGAAACAAAACAGTTGCAAGACTGGGTCATTAGCTTGTCATGCTGAATTTAAATTAAATATTACTTTAAAATGCTGTAGAAAATGTACAATACACAAAAGGTTTAACAAAAAACCTCGACAGATATTTGCTTTGCCTTCAGTTTTATTCAATTTTGGTTGTATTTCATTTAGAAATTTAAAATTAATGATTATAATTTTCAGGCATCTACGGTGTTTGCCCGAAAATAAGACCGGGCCTTTAATAATTTGTGCTCAAAAAGAGATATTATAGCCTTTTTATCTTTTCGAGGAAACAAGGTAAGTGTAAATATAGTCACCTTTGCTCCAAACATCCATTTATCGGCGCTAAAGCTTGTGTTGTATAAGATTACAAAATACTGAACAGGTGCATTGTTTTGGCTGCCTGGTGTCCAGCTAATTGTTGCATTGTGGGTGGTACACTTGACGACGTTCACATCCGTTGGGGAATCAGGTCTGTCTACACAGAAAACAAATGGTTGAAGCATCCATTCAACAATTTATTTATCCGACGAGGTGAAGAATTTATAAACTAAGGTACTAAGCTACTTACAAAGTCTGACATCAGGAACTAACCTTTGACAATCAGCACCGCAGATGCCTCGTCTCGATCTAAGCCGTTGGTCACAACACAGGTATATGATCCAGAATCTCTTACAATGGTTCCCGATATTGTCAAGGAGTTGTCTTGCTTGTTGGTAGTTATTCTATGCGAAGTTGATGAGAGTTCCTTGTTGTCCTTCAACCATTTTATTTGCAGCTTGTCCACCTAAAAGGCCAAGAAAATAATAATTTTACACAAGCCTTGGTCTCTCTATAATGAATATATTACATTTAACTTTTTTGCTGAAGTGTGTATCCTTTATTTGCTTTATTTAGACAAATAGGCTCCCTGATTCTCCCATTTTTATATCTTTATGTTGCACTCTTTTGGTGAAAACCATTAAACTCGCTGCCAAGCCCAAACAAATTTTTAAAATTTAGTTTGTGGCAGAAAAGTGGCCTGACCAATCACTAATTGAAAAAGTAAGACATGGAGATGCTAGAGAATGAACTTTTTTTAAGGCTAGTCATTAAGACATTTCCAGTGAAAGTTCACCTCTGCTGGGTCGGTTGTTCCAGAGCAACTTAGTTTTGCATCATTCCCTGCGTTCACCTCCAGGTCCAGAGGCCTCTGTTCTATCACCGTCTTGCGCCTCACCAATAGTTTCCCGGAACTGCTGGTCGTGTTGTAGACATTCTTAGCCTCACATGTGTACAGCCCCGCATCTGACAGCACTACTTTCTTAATTAAATAAAAATAAGTTTTAAATAGGCAATTAAAAAAAATTATAAAAGAAATAAAAGAGATTCAAAGCATAAAAATTTGTAGAAAATTCAACGCTTTGCCACAAAGGCCAGCAAAAAATCAACATCATGTAGCTATGAAATTTTAAAGTAACAAAAGTTTTTAAAGTCTATCTATTCCTTTCCAGGTCTTTGTTTACAAATATTTTAGCGCAAAATATTCTCAGATTGCAGCTAGAGATTGTTAGAAACATCCTAACTACAAAAACGTGGTTGAATTATTGTGAAGGACAAGTCGTACCTACTTTTATATAGAGGTCTCCTGTGGGCATGATTTTATACCTCCCACCACTGATCTGCTGGTTGTCTCTGTACCACGTGACGATAGGGTCTGGCTTGCCCGCGACCCTGCAGGTCAGGTTTACAGACGTTCCCTCCGCCACAACCTTTAGCTGGTCTGGAGGAGTAAGGATTGTTGGAGCTTCCGCTGAAAAAACAAACGATGATTGCATTGTCTCCTCTATATCTAATCAAGAAACAATAAGAAACACACAGCTGACAAAGGTTCTATCATTTTCTATTGGTTTCAGCATCTGGTTCTTTGTCTTTTTGTTCACCATTGTATGATGGTTATGGAAGCCCAATATGGACATCAGATGATGTTTAAACAGATGATAATATGCATGTGTGGAAGAAGTTCAACCCAAAAAAAGTCATTTACAACGTGTATACAACATTTGAAAGGTGTGTGCGTTAATGTTTGCCAAAAATGCTTGTACACTCACACGCACACAAACCAGACATCACGCGCATGCTCTCATGCTCACGGAGAGAGAAAGCGAGATACACATAAGTTACAAAATCACATCTAACAAACAACAACCTACAGTAATATCCACTCACAAAATACATTCAAGTAAACATCGCCCCAAATATAACCATGTTTGTTCGTGGCATTGCACTGGATCACCATGGAATCCTCCCTGTTGACATTTTCAAACACTATGCGGTCAGGACGCGGGCGCTTGAAGCGGTCTGGGGTGATCCTGCTGTCCCTCACATCTGTAAATGACAAACAAACAAAATTTTAACTCATTTAGGGAAAATTGAACGAGGACTTTGACCTTTTAGACAGGTTCTAGTCAGTAACTACTATACCCAGATACCCGTGGTGTATACTGTATACCATTCACCAGTGCATTGTGGAAATCACTGATCAAAGCACCGATTGATGAAGCCGATTACAATGAGTATTCACACAAATATCCAAGTAAGAGGAAATTTGTTAGTACGTTCGAAGGGGACTCCATTAATGAACCAGAAGTACTCTGGGGGTGGAACAGCCTTTGCCAAGCAGTCGAACTGTGCTGTGCCTCCAACTCCAATTTCTACATCCTTTGGCTCCAGCAGCCAGTAAGGTACAGCTGAAAAAAAAAATTAAGAAAACATAGGTGTTCATTTCTCTGTTTGTTTACATCATCTATATAGCCATCCTTTGCACTTGCTTTCAACACTCGGAAACATGTCCTTGTTATGATAAATGTTATTTGTATAAAACGAAACTGATAGAATTGCACAATCATCATTCAAAGCATTGAAATGTCGTATTCACGTTTTCAGGTGTTTTATACTAAAAATAAAGCTTTTTAATTGATGTTTTTTTCCCAATACTCACATTCCACACGGACTGAGATAGTTCTCTGAACTCGTTTACTTTGACTGGCGACCCAACATTCATAAGTTCCAGCGTCCTCAAACTGTAGTTTATCAA
>SRHC01000330.1:85816-106070 GCA_004794325.1 Pomacea maculata | reverse complement strand
GGGCGGATCGCACGGTCCTGCTGCGTCTGTATCATGCCCTGATCCGCTCCAAGCTAGACTATGGATCCATCATCTATGGCTCTGCTCGAGAGTCCTACCTAAAAATTCTCGATCCTATTCATCACCAAGGGCTCCGCATCTGTTTGGGTGCCTTCCGCACCACTGCTGTACAAAATTTGTATGCAGAAGCTGGTGAGGTAAACCAGTATAAAGAGTGAATTAAACTCTGTGGTTATCTACAGCAAGACCTACCTGATGATGTGAAACTAGAGTACCTTTCTCAAGAAGCTACTTGTTTGATTAAAACTGAGGACATTCCTAGTCAACATCTCCATGACATAAAACCTGAGCATGGTGCACACATTTGGATGCCAGACTGGATTCAGGAGAAGGGTGCGAAACTTTAGTACCATTCTCAAGATGCTACTTGTTCTTATGAGCAACCCTCGGCAGACGGGTAGACAATCAGCTTTGCTGTCACTAGCGGCACCCAGAGGAACAATACAAATACAAATCCAGTGTCTAGCGCCATACTTTCTGTAAGTTTGATATTTGCCCAGATGTTCAGCACTTACCAGGCTTGTTTTCTTTAAGTGCAAGTATGACTTCATTTTTGAAGGAGGTGAAGGTCCCCTTGTAGATAACTAAGTGAGGGGATGTTATTCAATTCTATTCATGGATCATGTGAACATCCAGATGTCCGACACGAATTGGGACAGTGTCACGGACAGCACGGACATCTCACGCGCCACTGACCGTGACCTAGCTTTCTTCAGGGTGGTAATACATACCTTACTTACAGTATAATCACAAGGAATGCATGGAATCCGATAATAAAAAGTTTGAAATACACCCAAGGCACTTTTAAAACGTTTTATTGCAAAAATACTGTTTTACTTTCTGGTTGTCTGTTTTCGCTTATTGAAAGTATCGTTTGCTGTTCTGATTGTGAAAGGGGAACGTCTCCAGGTTGTTGTGTAAACCTTGTTGGACAAGTTTTAAATGTGCAGCTTAGTTATCACCAGAGTTAGCATCTTATGTTAAATAAAATACTTTTGTGTACATGTGTGAGGAAAGACGGACAGCTAGTTGATGAAGGACAATTTAAAAAAGAAAAACAATTCTTGCTTTTATGGAGAATGCAAATTAGACATGCTGTCCTTAGAGCATCACTTGACCAGAAGACGTTATTATATACATTTCTTTTTTCACTTCTCCTGTCTGTGAAAGACATTTAGTTGAATAAAGTAACATCAAGAACAAGATGCACTCATTATGATCCACAAAGTTTCAAAGAGTTGATAGACGGAGCCGTTAGAAAATCAGTGTACCTATATAGTATATACAAGTAGGTAGAAACGCAACTGTCGACATGCCTTTAGAGATTAGTGAAAAGAGATAATTAACATGCAACACTTTCCCTCGTCACAACACACATATCAGTGAGAAACAATGAAAGAAGACATTTTTATGAAAAACTATATTAAATGCTCATAAAAAACGTGGTCTTTGAAATGTAAACAGAATTTTTAAAATTTGATACAAGCGTGAAACAGCAAAACAAACAATTAATTAACTTGATTAGCTGGAACGAAATAGCAACTAATGAAAAAAATAAACACTTGTCCAAAAATACGATTTGGCACAAACATTTCAATTACTTGATTTGTTACTGACATTTAGAAACCGGCTGAGTTCCTTTTTTTTTCTAAAACCCAACCAACCATGTCATAAAACCTGAATTAGCGGTTTCCTAAGGCGTTGATTATTTTTTTTCTTAAACCTTGATTTATTCCTAAGGGAACCGTGCTCAGCTTCCTGTTTTTTTTTTTGATTAGAACAATTCATGTTGCTAATTAGTCATCAGCAATGGCGTCTCCACAATGTAAGTATATCCAAAATTTATGTAGCCAGGTCTTTTCACGTAATTTGTTTAATTAATCCTCCTGAATTTGTGCATTAAATTTGAAAACAGCTTTTAGTGGATTTCCAGCTGTCGGCTGCGCACAGTTCGACAAGAGAATGAAGCAGAAAGTCAAAGTAGAAGCGTCTGCAATGATCCAACGTTGGCTGAAGTTTTCTAGAATGTAGCATGCAGTTAAAGTGTAGTTAGGGTGAGGGTGTGAAATCTCTGTCCACAGCCAAGAACTGATAATGAATTTCAACGGTAATTTATATAGTCGTCGTTTCATGGGCAGGAATTGAATTAATATGCGGATATTGTCAGACTAGTTCTTGCACAAAAGCCTGCACAGGAAGATCAACATCTTAAATAAGGCACAAACGATTCCTTAATTGACATCTTGATTGGACTATATATCAAACCATAAAACATGATCAAACCCTTGCCCAAGGGAGGGAGAAATATGTTAATTTCGAAACTACATTTAAAAAATGAATGGATTTGCCAGAGATATGCAAATACCTGCTAAAAATTGTTCCCAGGTAAGAAATGATTGGAGAAATGCTACCAAAAAATTAGGAGGAGAAAAAAGAGAAAAGTAAAAGCCTGCACAGGAAGATCAACATCTTAAATAAGGCACAAAGAACTCCTTAATTGAAATCTTGATTGGACTATATATCAAACCATAAAACATGATCAAACCCTTGCCCAAGGGAGGGGGAAATCTGTTAACTTTGAAACTACATTAAAAAAGTGAATGGCTTTGCCAGAGATATGCAAATACCTGCAAAAAATTTTTCCCAGGTAAGAAATGATGGGTGAAATGCTAGCAAAAAAATAAGGTGGAGGTGTATTGTTCCAATGTTTAAACTTTCACGAAAGTATCTTATTTTATGCCTTTTTCTCATCATGCCCCCTGCTCAAGTGATTGATTCATTCAGAGTAAGGAGGTTGGCAGACCAGTAACAGAGGTTGCTCTGACAGCAATGTCACTGTTGACGGAATGCATGAGAGATGATGTAACAGACCTGTAGCATATGTCACTTATCCCTGATGTCTCTTCATCTGCAGCAGCTTTGCTCAGCAGTACATACTGTTCATTCTGCACTGTCTTTCACTTGAGTCTGAATCTGGGGCTGGCCCTGCAATGTTGGATAATGCTGGAAACTATCGGCACTTTGAGTGTTATTCCTGCTGTCTCTGACCACTTCCAGAGGGACTGGGCTCAGAAATGGCATGTCCAAACAGATTTGCGAAGAAACTGACTTCACAGAGTTTGGGACCTGTTAAGAAGCAAGTCAGTCATTAAGGTTCACATTCTGATATACACCTGATGATTAACTGCTGGTAATGTATGTTTGCCAGAGTCAGCATAGCTTGCAAGTTAAAGCTATCATATGGAGTGCAGGTATTTTGACATTATTTTATTTGAGATTTGTTTTAAGAACGAAATTTCTTACTCTGTGAAAATCCTTTATAACAGTACTGTATCTTATTCTACCAGCTCTGAAAACATAGTAATACCTGAAACCCTGGAATTTGACATGAGCCTCCTTCAAAGTCAGCATCCCCATCGTTGATGCTACTACTGCTAGCATAGCCATGCTGGATGTTGCTGTTGAGCATACTACTGCTCCCTGTTCTGGCAATGGAAGAAAATGTATATGTTGAGGCAGATGGCATCATCTCTGAATTTGCCCATTTTGGCCCATCTTGCTGATGTACTCCATGAGAGAGATTCACAGGGGCCTGCATTGTGAAAGATGGTGGGTGTGGAGCTGAGGCCATAGATCCAATCTAGAAGAAAACAAATCCACAGCAAAAGATGACTGAGTGTGCTTCAATCTGTATTCAGAAAATATTTGTAAAGTGCGTCAAGTCTTCTAGCTGTACAGTGGGGAAATGTTCTGTAAAAATCTGCACTATTGTTATTATTGGAAAATAAGAGGTTTTGTGTGATTGCCTTCTTTCAACTAGAAGGAAGACAGTATCCACTCTGCTTAAAGCTGCAAATAGTATAATTGTAACTTCATTTTTTAAAACCTGCATTCTTAGATTCATCAATGTTTATTGATGATTTTATGGGAAAATACAAACTGCAATTCTGCGAGTCCAACATGTCTGACATTATTTCAGTGTTAACATCTAATATATCAGATTCTAGTGTTAGGGTCTGCAAGTAAAATATTTCTTACAGAATTTATATATGGTCATCCAGAAGGATAATGTATTCCACTAGCAGTTCCTGTAGCAAATGTCACCACTGGTTAATGATAAGCACAGCAAGAACTCTAAATCCTTACTTGTCTTAAGCTGGTGGTTGCGTTGATCTTGTCAGAATTGGTTGACACCAACTCCCTCAGCTCACGCCTACAGCGCCTGCGGTCACTGTTTAAACTGCAGTTTGCACATCCACACCAAGCATATGGGCAAACATTGCGATGGCTTTTGATGCGTACTCTGATGCTGTCATGTACCCAGCACTTGAAACACATTGGGAAACGTTTTAGTGGATCTAGAATGAAACACATAGGCATACGCTTTAGTGAATCTGAATGTTAAAAGATAATCCACGTACTGAAACCATGCACTAAATGTAGCAGTACCTCTAAATGATCACATTATGACTGCATACTACAAGCCTTTTAAAGGCGAATGGTGATAGCAGATTTGGCATGCAGATAAATGTACTGGCTATGTCCCAGTTTGATTTAACATGAACTGATTTTTGAGATAGTTGCAGTACATGGCATTTGGTAGGCTTTTGTTCTGAGCAATATATACACCATTGTCTTCAACAGCAACTTGTGTATGTTCAGTGCTGACAAGTGCAGAACAAAAGAATCCTCAATTTTAGGCACATTTCTGAAGCATACATGTCTTCTCTTACGGTGCAGAACCTAGTTCTTAATCAAGCCTTTGCACATTAAAGAAATTCAGGACACATAATGTTCAGAAACCTGCATCCTGCGATGGTGGCTCCATTGTGCCTGTTGCTATTGCCACCAGCTCAGCGTCCATGTCTTTTTGGCGTCTTAGCCTGGCCTGAAGTTTGGAAATTTCTTGCCTACGCCGTATCAAGTTGCATCCTTTGCACAAGCATCCCTCACGGTAAATACAGTATGACTTGTGTCCTGTAACACCATTTGCCACTGCTTACATGCTCTCTGTTTTATCACTTGTCTTCTCTCTATGACTAATAGATGTATATACTATACAGACTTTACTAGCATTTGAAATCTTTCATGTATATTAATGCACACACATAGTGCAAGGTCTTTCAACAGCTATTTTTAAACAGCTCAAGTATAGTTATGTTTGTATTTTAGATATATATATACACACACATAAAGTTTGTGCCAAAACATATCACTTTAAGATGATATCCTTATTACACATTTTTGCTGTTCACCTATGTTCTGTTTTTTTCTTATGCGGTAAATTCATTTATTATCTGAAACCATTGTGCTTTCACGGTATGATCTAAAGTTATATAATGTGTAGGACTGAACATTTGGCAAACTGTTCAGTTTCCCATGCAGAACTGGTTTGTTGCTGTAGTATTATTTATGTATTAACTACTACGAGACTTATGTCTCTTCCTTTCTACAAAAATAGTGTAAGGACTATTAATACCCGTGATACCGATGTCAACTCCATGAATTTTGCAGAAAGCACACTGATGATACTTTTTATGGGAGTTGTTTCTTGCTGGGTTAAAAACCAGAGTGTCAAGGCCAGACTGAGACAAAGAACTGGACAGAAGCTGTTGTGATGAAGTCATCTGGATGATTTCTGGTAAACAGGAATAAATACTACAGTCCAATATTGAGATAATCACTTCAGTAGCTTAAAATGAGAAAGAAGTATGAATAGATGCTGTAGATATTTTAAAATGCAATAGTACTTAATGTTCTATAACAAGCTGATTAACAGTAACAGGAGTGGCACATAGTGCAATCATAATTTCAAAGGTATATGTAGACCACATATGAATGCTTTCTTATGAGACAATTTTTATCAATTAAAATGTTGACCTGCAATAGTGGGAATTTTATTGAAACAGTCCACTGCTATCTATATAGCTGTCAGCAGTTGACTGAAACGAGATGTACAACTGCTAGGTTAGGTCTCCAGTGACCATTAGCTTCTTACACTGTCATTAACAGGATTCACAAAAAGATAATAAATTTTGTAAATAATAGCATTTTATAAGTGTCAAAACTCTTGTCTCTAAAAATATTGCACAGTTAGTTCCCTTCAGCAGGATTCCATAAAACACCAATACTGAACGATTTCCTGCAAAGCTGTTTTGTGTACCTTCAAGCCTTAGCCTTTTCATTATTATCATCAGCACAACCTCCACTACTACATACCACTACAACAAAGTCAATCATACCACATTCCACTTATCAAAACAATGTGTAATTACAACACACACACACACAAAGAAAAACAGCCTGTAATCTAAGGAAATGAGACATCAAGCCTTTAACAGCTCAAAGAAAACTAGGAATAGCAACATAGGTTAGTCAGGGAATTGCTGCTTACATTGCTGCTAAAGTTTTCGAGCCTTGCTTACCATTTGTCCTCAAAGGTGTGATATGTTTTTTGTATGAATAGACCTTTAATGATTCTGTCAGTACATAATATGGTAATATATATACACACACATGCATGATTTACAGTCACAATGTTTAGGTCTAGGATGGACTACATATTAAACAGTGGTGTCATATGATTATAATGCCACTTACCTAGTTAGCAGTAATGTCTAGTTGTCTAACACACTAAACTTGGCAATAATTTTGAGGATGGATAGCAAAGTGGTTAGAGTGTCCAAACTGAGAGTCTGGTTCAATACCCAACTAGTGCAGCAAATTTCCCCTAGTTGAAAGGTTGTGTTTGTGGTAATCCTGGTATAAACAAACTTACTGCACTGCTAGTTGTACAAAAAGGTAGTGTAATAGTTAAAACACCCGCTTGTCACTATTGCAGACAGAAGTGGTGAGCTCAGATATACCTTGGTACACTCGCTGTATGTGACACCAGCTATTGAAGTTTGCTCTTACTCAACCCCCCCCCCCACCCAACTCCAATTTCCCGCCAAAACAAGCAATTAACTAACCAGCCAGTTGTATAAAAGTATAGCAAATACAATTACATAGTACAGTGATGCCCAACCTTTTTCGGCCTGCGGGCCATACACATTTCCGACATGTGTGTCACGGGCCGCTTCACCGCAAAAATGCAAAATCGAAAAAAAAAAAAATAGAGCAGATACCATTTTTTTATTAGAAACAAGTTGTACTTACCATTAATTATGTAGTAATTAGTGGGATATTTGAAGTTGTTTTCCCGAAACCAACTTTGAATGTCCGGCTGCATCGTAGAGACACCAAGTCGGAGCACTGAATCGAAATTTCGTCCATCGAAAAAAAGATTGGGAAACGCTAATACGTAGGGATAAATACTTCTTCTTCCCTTTTTTCGTTTTTTTAAGGTCTTCTTTTATTACTAACATGCCGATTTCTTGCACTGTGGGCAGAAGTTTCGCGGGCCGGATGGCACCGTGTCACGGGCCGAATATGGCCCGCGGGCCGTAGGTTGGGCATCCCTGACATAGTACATAATGATTATAACAAACAACTATGATGTTTAAACAATGACTAAGTCACCTAATAGTGCCTTTCTCAGAACTGTCTCAATTTTGTTTGGTATATTTATATATACGCGCGCGCACACACAAATATATTTATATACAGTAACGTACGTGTCCCCATGGGAAAAATCCACAAGTTTTAGAAGTAAATTTTTTAAAATAAAAATATCCGAATTGACAACAACTATAGAAGTAGGCCGCATTCACTTATATGCTGACTCAATTGTTCTTACAATATGACTTTAAATAAGGTGACCAGACGTTTCGGGGGCAAAAGCGGGGCACGTGCCGATGATGGTCTCGTCAAAGAACGCCGAAAAAAGCGGGACATTTGATGGACTTGTCAGAAAGCCAGAAAGCGAGACATTGGGATTCCAGCCCGACGAGCAGGCGAGACACAAGGTCAGAAGTGGTACTGTCCCGCCTAAAGCGGAATGTCTGGTCACCTTAATTTAAACAGATTCCAAATTTGACTCCATACGCAGATGCAGTTGGAAAACATTGGGGAAAAAAAAACAATGAAAAAGTAAAGTAAAAACAAAATGTAAACTAGATGAAAGGTTTGTGGAAGGAACAGGTTTCATAAAATTTTGATAATAAAAATGATCTTGGCAATCTCTTAATCACTTACTTTCAATTATTGCAAAGAAACATATCCATTACTTCACACCAAGTAAAAGACATTTCGAAATGATTTGCGATAAGTACTTTAAAAAAAAAAGCCTACCCGATCAGAGTTTCTTCCGTAGCAGAATATTCTTGAATACAATCTGAATAATGTTTTTTTCGGGTTCAAGCTTCCACGACTGGAAATTACTTCAGCAGACTAATTGTGTGATCAGGTGGGACCGCCCTATTCAGTAGGGATGTCAGGTTGCTATCATGCCTTTTCAACTTATTTTTACTTGAAGTTAATTATCTCTGGGAAGGCCTGTGACGAACGCTGAAAATCACTAAAGCATGAAATAATTAAATTTAGGTGTTTTCAGAGTTAACAATGACAATTCTCCGAAATAAAGTTAGGCAACTTTACTGGCCTTCGATGAGAGTGAACTCGCCCAAGTCTCCAAGTCGTAACAAAAATGGCTAAAGTGTTCAACAATTTTAACCACTAGGAAAGGCGAGGATCAAGGGCTGACAGACGAGGGGAGGAAGGGGGTCGACAGGATGCAGATGCGCCCCTGTGGTTGGGAGGGGTGGAGGATGAAGAGGGGGGATGAGAGGAGACAGCTAGCGTGAGCCGACGATTCTTGGACTCACGGGTAACTTGAGCAAAAAAAGCCGTTTTTACAAACCCCTCCCCCAATACCGACAACCCCCCCGATCCAATGTGTGTGGTGTCTGGGACTCGATGTCTCCACACAACACATGTTTTACACATGTTGTACACGCACACCATCGTCAGTACAACAGGTAGCACAAACACAACCTCGGTCCTTCACGTCCGTACTCAGACAGTCACGTAGTTCATTAGTGGCAGAGGAAAGATGCACTGGCAGCCTCTGATGGCAGTGTGGCAGTGACACTAACCTGTGTCTGTGCACCTGGCACTGATGTACAGATGCTAAACATTCTTATCGCGCGTTACGAAGTGTGGAGATGAGTACAAACATTTCTTTTTCCATCTTGCTACAGGGATAACCATGCTCAGTACATGCTGTGTTTCAGTGTCCTGACTGATGACGAACACAATACAACACACTCCGAGGCAAGCTGTCATGTTTTATTAGATAACTCAGACACACAACACAGGAGAGGGGAAACAAGGGACATAACTAAGATAATGTAATATCCTCCCCCGTTTCAGGCCGACGGTTTCCATATCCCAGGCCGAAGGCGATCGAGGAATAGTCGGGAGAGGTGATGCTTCCTCCACTCAATTCGCCCACACCAGGCACAAAACCTCGTCTTGGCGAGGTTAACCCACCAAGTGTCAGCATCGCGCCGCATCCATGCAGCGTGGATGGATACTACCTGCTCTACTCTGGAATCACATGTCAAATCAGACTTTACTGTCTGTCCAGGAGACCCAGGACAGAAATTTGTCTTCGCTCACAAGAGCAGGCATACATACTCACACAGACATTTAACACACAGTTAGGAGTAAAGATACAAGTAGTTTGGATCCCCGTCAAATGGTAATGAAATTCCAATACTGTAAATTTCTGTGTATATTAAATAAATGAGTTGGCATTGCAGATTGCGACGAAATGCAACTCGGGAGATTTAAATGTCGTGACTCAGGCACGTCTTCTTCCTTCAGTATCTCCGGCCTGAGTACTTTTCCAGCCTCGTTCCCTCCGAAAATTCTACAGCTGAACAATATTTAGCAAATATTCTGTCATGGTTAACCCTTTTCTCGCTGACATTCTCAGTCATTCTCCCTTACATGCTTTCTACGCTTGCAGTTCATAAGTAGCGAAGGGGTTAAAATAACCTAAAAACATGGAGGCAAGGACTGGTCGATCTTGACAGCTACTAAAAGTCATTGTCATTATTTGAAACATGCATTTAGCAATGAGCAAAATATTTCTTACTTTGGTTTCAAAATGTAATTTCTTTATTTTGTTCATTTGACTAAATCCTTTTTAAATGTTGTTAGTGTTGACACAGTGTTTACACTGTCAACTAGCACAGAGCTTTCTGTCAAGTTGTAAATTTGTAAATAATGGTAGAACCCTGACTTCCCTAAGTGCGACAGCAATGCCCTTCCCTTGTGTCAAATGCTTTTAAATGCAATATATAATCTAAATGTACAAACTGGTCAGGAATGAAGTTATTCCAGCCAACCCCCTCTCACTGTAAGATTTATGGAAATATTTAGACACAATGCATTACACGTCCTTTGTAGATAATACAATATCAGATTACACGGTATTGATATTAAAGAGCGCCAGGATTTTGGAGTCCTCAGCATGTTTACCACCATTTATAGTTATTGCTCCAACAACATGGTCTGTTTGGGTGTACACAATTTTCGGTGTTTTCCTTGTATGTGCCGTTGTAGCTAGTGAAACTTTCACGATCAACGGAATGATTGGATTTTTCCATCGACTAGAAATGGTCTCCACCTTTAGACTGCCACTAATTCATTTTAACCCTTACCTAGAGCCCCGGTTTTCAAACGTTTCCAGACAAAACCACTTTGGAAAATTTGAATTGACCGAGTACCACCTCCCAACCCTACCCCCAATGAATACATATATATCCTAGTCTTGGACTTTGTTATGGTGTTCACGTACCACTTACAGTTTGAAAACTGGGAACAGAGGAGATCGGAAGTGTTACGGTCACGTGACATGATAAGACAAGGTCAGGCCTCACGTGCAAGGCAAAAGAATGTCAAAGAGCGCGTCAAGTTTTGTTGTTGTTTATTTTGAAAACTAGAATGTCCGAGAAGGGTGTAGCTAGGAACTTTAAAGCCACACCGGTCATAAAATTGTCAAACTTTTTACATTTTGGCCATTTTGAGATTACTTCATACTGTCAAAGTTCAAATTCTGTTCTATTCACTCACCAAGACCGTCGTAGCAGCTAAAAAATTTACTCAGTGAACTGAATTCTGCTGTCGAAATCACCGTCAGTCATGTGGTAAGCGAGCTGAAAAAAAAAGCGAAGTTTTAATTTCTGCTGCAAATCTCGGTAGTAATCAGAACTAGATGTGAACATTTACACATTTGAGTCAACTTGCAATGCTAGTTATTTATGTACTTTGTCTGGAATGTAAGGAAACAGAGCTTTACATCATTTGCACAGATAACAAAGGTTGGGTGGGGGTTGGATTGTCTTACTCAAACCAAATGTAGCAAACAGAATGTGAAGACAATTATGTGTAACATTCCTAACAAACAATGAAAACTGCTATCTAGTCAAGTTTGTAGCTGTTCAGTGTCTAGAGAGCACATCATTGTCAGCCCCCTAAAAGGCCAGACAGCTATAGTGCTTTTCCCAGAAATCTTTGACAGAAAATAAGAGACCCCCTAGCTACAAAAATCAACCATCTTTAATCCATGTGACTACAGAGGTAATTCATAAAATAATCCTAGCATACAGAGGAACAGAACATGAGCAACTGCTTAAATTCTGGTGCACTCAATGATATATCTGTATATTCCATGAATAGGTTCTTCTTATTATTATTCCTATTCGCCCCCAGTGGAGCATAGGGCAGCAAGAACTGGTTATACTCCCCTTAAGCTTTTGAAATAATTTATTTAATTGATGTTCATCCCATCACCCTGCAACTGAAGGCTAAGAAAGATGAGAGTGTTTCCTACTAATGCTGCTACTTCAGTAGATGCTCACAAAAATTGGAAGCAATATGTGACAGCTTATATATAACTTAATATTGACATGTGATACAGGCCTAAAATTTGAATAAAGTTTTCTTTATACATATTTAAACATTTCAGGGGAGAGCTTTTTTTTTAAAAAAGTTAGTGGTTTAGTAGTTACTAAGCTTTCACTTTGTTTTACCTCGCCTTTTCAGTTTCTTGTTTTAGTAAGCTTGTTTACTTCAAAAGCTTATAACTTTATATTGACATGTGATACAGGCCTAAAATTGGGTTGAAGTTTTCTTTATCTACATTTAAACATTTCTGTAAGAGCTTTTAAAAAAAATATTGAGTAGTTTAGTAGTTACTAAGCTTTCAGTTTTTCTTCCCATGTTTTCTTAGTTTCTTGTTTTGGTTATAGACTGTTTACTTCAAAAGCTTTTTATTGACAAGAGATATAGACCTGCAATTTGGTTGAGCTTTTCTTCATACAAATTTAAACATTTGTGGGAGAGCTTTTCAAGAAATATTGAGTAGTTTGGTAGTTATACCGTTTTAAATCAAAATTTCTCAAAATTTAACATGTTCACTGGACAGATTCTTCCTTTTCGTAGTCGCCCCCCAGTGCAGCAAAAGGCCGCAACCACACCCCGCCATCGGACCCGGTTCTGGGCATCCCTTTCCAGTTGCGACCAAGTCATGCCAGCTGCCTCCGCCTCGCCGTGGACTGATCTCATTGGAGATCTTCTCAGGGCATCTGATGTATAGGGTTGTGATGTCCCTATCCTGGTTTTTGCCTTGGCCGTGACAAGATGGGTCAGCGAGCTGACACCGAGGGCTTTTGCCAACACGCGTCATAGGCCCTTCCAAAGAGGGATCCTCCCGTCCAGTCCCTCGTTGTGCTTGTGATGTATTTGCGGTTTCTGTAGCAGAGGTGAAGTTGCTAGCCCCACCGCAAACCCTCCTCCTTCATCCGGGCTTGGGACCGGCTGGTTACCCGCGGGATTTCCAGGCGGAGTTCTGGAACGTTTCCGTTTTCTTTTCCACATCAGCTCATAGTCGGACGTCTTTACAAAGACTTCTGGGACAAGCCGAAAGATTCAGGAAACCTTAAAGATTCTGACTGGCGAAAACGAGAACATTACCCGGTGATTACACCTGATGGTTTGGTAGTTGCCATGTAAACATTCACTTTTCTGACCTACCTTGGGGTTGGGCACCAGTTTTAATCGCAATTAATAACACACAGGGGTACCTTTAGAAAAAAAAAACTTTCCATCACGAATTGCTCTTTCAAAATAAAAGTGAAGTGCTGAAAACTTTTCTGACTGACAGTCGAGACAGAATCACCAATACCAGTGTAAACATTCCAGACAGTATGTGCTTAGAACTTGGTATCATCACGGAGCCAGTAAGACATATTCGTCGGGAAAAACAATCCCCGGAGAAGAAAGTGCTGAAGCTGGTCTGTCGTTCAAGAACAAACTTTGAAGAGAAAATCTATTTGTCGACGGAGAGAGTCGTTCAGGAAATAACGAGTAGATTGGAACAGCTCCTCCGTTTCCTCAACATTTAGCTCCAGAAAGCTGCCGTCAACCCCCTCCTCCAGTCCCCCACACAGGCCAGGAACTGTGACAGGGACTGCTCGTCTGTGAGAAAGCCCACAAGGGCCATGTCAGAAACACAAGCGCGAAGGGAGGAGAGTAAACGAATATGTAAATAGAAAAGTCGTCCTGAGAGAGAAGATAACGACTGCATAGAACATCTTATTGCCTTCATCAACTTGTAGCACGATCATTCAAAACATCTGTAACTCTGTCATGCATAGAGATTTGAAAAATATACTTTATTTTTTAGAGGTGTGGACGATAAAAGACAGACTTTAAAACTTGTACACTACAGGGTAAAAGGAAAGCATAACAAAAGAATATAGAGAATAAGAATACATAAATGAAAGTACACTTGCAGTGTTGCACTCACCAAAGCCACTTTGCAACTCGAATACAACCTGTCTTTTTGCCTTTTACTCGCTACTAACGATTAGTTGAGTGCGTACAAATATCATCCATCATCCGTCATCGCCCGTCGTCGTCGTAGTCGTCATATCGGTGGATTTATACTGCTTCCCTGGCTCATTGGATATCTGTATGTGCTTTGACTCTGTATTACAATGTCATTTGTTTTCATTTGTGTAAGGCACATTGAATTTTCTCTCTAGTGGAGAAATGCGATGCATACATCATTATATACTGCTGCTACTACTACCAACACCAATACCACACTACTATCATGATTACTATTATAATACACTACAAACATTCACTCAAGCATGATTATTGTTATAATCTCTGACCGTGTCAGTGTTTAGGTTACAGTTTTTTCTGTCCTTGAAGGACTGCAGTCTCCATGTCTGTCGATTTCTTTCTTTTCTGTGCATAAACACACGCAGAATGGAGTGTTTGTATATACAACCAAAACTATTGCCTCAAATAGCCTTTATAGTGTCTTCAATCCACTTAAGGTAGAACTGAACCGAAGCATAAACTCCCGGAATTCCGAGGCTTGCACAACCGTCGCCATAGCTGACGACGCCGATGATGGTGTGTCTCTCATCTGCAGCTGTTCCCAGGTTCCAGAAAAGTGGACCCCCAGAGTCGCCCTGGTAAATGTACAACACGCCAGGTATACTGCTCCTTGTGTGCAGTTTGCAAGTTTGTAACACATGGCTTACACACCTACAGAAATCTATGCAATCACTTAGAAACTACTCGATTTACATCACTTACCATCAGAATGATTAGCATTATGTTTTTATACATTCTTAATAATCTATTCTTCTCACGATGCTGTATCATATAAATTCAATCTAAAACACATTTGCTTAGCAAGATAAACAGACTTAATGTTTGTTTAAACATCAGGGCTTTACTTACCTGACAAGCATCTTTGTCTTTTAGTTGATTACCTATGGCACACATTGTTCCAGTGGGTAGGTCATAATGAGAGTTTCGACTAAAACTGAAAACCTTTGCACAAGTGTTGTGGTCAAGCAGAGTCAACTGTACATCCAGTTGAAAGTCTGGTGAGGAGTAGTAGGAATTGTCTAAAACATTTTGTGAAAAATAAAGGGGGCATTCAATGTGGTCACGAATGGTGAATATGGCAATCCATATTTCTTCTTTTAATTCTTGACAGATTTTGACAAAAAAATTGGGACAGACCGTTTTTTAACTTACTAATAATGGGGCCAACGTTCAACAATGTTCTCTGATTACAGGTCTTTAGGCTTTAAATTTTCTTCTGCAAAATCTTCCCTACCATCCGAAATGTCTTTGTATCGCTGGCTTCTAGGAAATCTCGTAGAAACAGATAAAAACAAGTAACAAATGCTTTGTATTTATGACATATGCTAAATTCAAACTGTCTGAGAAGTGTTCAAGCAATAAAGAGAATATTCAGGTCTGAGAGTAGAGAAATACGGTGTTGTACCCGCTCGTGAACCTCGGCGTTCACATTCCATCCGAGTTTCATCTCACAGGTGAAACCTGGGTGTTAGCTTGCATCAGTAACCCTAACCCTAACCCTCTCTTATTAAAGACACATGCACCCAAAGCTTATCACCTTATGTGAACC
Organism: Pomacea maculata; assembly: GCA_004794325.1. Classification (NCBI taxonomy): domain Eukaryota; kingdom Metazoa; phylum Mollusca; class Gastropoda; order Architaenioglossa; family Ampullariidae; genus Pomacea; species Pomacea maculata. The sequence continues at coordinate 90,598 of SRHC01000330.1, read as the reverse complement.
ACTTCAGCACCTCAATCACCTGTTTCTTAACATCTCCTGTACATTACTGAGAGAGTTTAACACAAAATCAGTCTCAGTAATTATCAAAAGACTCTACAAGCCACTTTTGAAAGTCATCGCCATCCACACATAAACTTGTATCTTTGTTTCCAAGTTCTCGTAGGTAACTGTTTCTGAACAATTATCATTTTCTTGGAACATCGTCGTTGCGCGAAATTTGCCCTTGCAAATAACTCAACCAATTCCTCGCCACATGAAAGGTGTTGACAAATGCCTACTGTTCCCATCCTATTCTCTCCTTTCGGTTTTTATTAACAACAGGCACAATTATTTGGGCGCACAATGTATAGAAAGTTTAAAATATGAAGATTTAGGTTGTAACATGTTGTTAACAATGATATCATAATAATCGAAAACGTTGAAGCTTCTAGTTCTGATCAATATGTAGCTCATTATTATGTAATTTGTCTCGATTTAAAAATATGATGACTTACGCTTTGTCTTCCCCCAGCCTGCGACTATACCCTGCTCTGGAAGGGTGGCATCAGCACTAGGATGACATACTTTCATCACTAGCTGGGTGGGCTCTAGAGACTGGCTCAGTTTCAGAATGGCGATGTCGTTTACTGCTGATGCTGGAACTAAATCCAATGACATTTTCCTTAAAAAGCTACCATCTAAAGCCGCTAATATTTAGGTGGAATCATGCATCCCCTTTGTTTGCCTAAGGAGTATTCAATCAAGAGAAGTGTTAATGACGACAAGAACTCCGCACTCAGTGATTCACTGATTCACACAGTCATACCACGAACTTATATTACTGGACGGCTGGCAGACGATTTTTTTCCAGTTAACTCCTAAAACGAGGCATGAGACTACAAAGCTTCCGGTGAAGTCACATTGTTTGTTTAGGCTTGCCGAGACTAACAGCGGAGAACTTGGCAAGAGGCTAAACGTTGGTCTCGGCAGACAGACAGCAGTCCACTATACACATCCATGGTATTCATACTCTACCGTTCGGAAAAAAAGATATTTCACGCGGCGTCGGTCTCGATGCGTTGTTTCCCACTTTTGCCTAATATGTACTTGTGATGGAGTAGGTGAAGGAAAAAGGGATGTAAGAACAATAAACGGTAACTAGAATACAGCCAGGGTCATCAAATTACAGACATACTGAGGCACTTTATTTTATACAACTAGAGACTACGGCTGGTGTAACATTTCTGGAACTAAATAATGCAAAATCCTTTGGACTACACCATCATGCCGGATGTCATGAACAGTCTTTTAATAAACTTTTAAAAAGTGAATGTCAAGGGGGATGTAATGCAACCTTTGATGCTGTAGTTGACGTGGATGCGCCCGGCAGCAACCCCCACACGCTGTTCGCCAAGGTACCCTCCCACAACCGACTCCCACTTGCCGGCAATGACCTCCAGCACTGAGGTGTTCAACTCCCCGGTGGATCTGTTCGTCAACAACCTGCAGGAAGTGTTCACAACCGAATGTTCACGTGGTTACACTATAATTAGCTCTCATTTCAATCCTACCATACTATTGTAGTATATATTATAATATCAGAAGTCCATCATAATATAAACACTTCCTTTATAATGATGTAACATTTGTCCATAGAGAAGATGGGTAGATAGATGAATGAATGACTGGGTAAATGATAAAGCTTCTAACTTACTAAGTTTCCGACCAAGCAGAAATCTCGTTGCCTTGTAAAAAGAACACTTACTGACATGAATACATAATAAAAGCCTGCAATGATGTGTACACTTAGACCATGTGTGGCCCACCAGTCCTCTTAAACAGGTTATTGCGGACACACCAAGTTATTTAGAAATTACGAATGTGCACAGCATTTATTTTTTTATTTTATAAATGAAATACAACAGCATTTGAAAAAAGTAGTCATTTCCGCTGTTTCTACTTTCAAAGCATTCTCAATGTTAGTATTTTTATTTTTGTGACATAGCGACCGTAATTATGATGAGATTATTTTTCTTACGACACAATAAAGATGGTTATTGAGATAAGTAAACTTTAGTTTTACAACTGGGATCAGCGACTGTAGCAGAAAGCCAGAAACTAGTGTATTTGGATGTGTACGATGAGTTCAACCTCCCTACCTGATGATAATGACTCTAGTCAGTGCATACAGATCACCACTAAGTTGTGATTCAATGTAAAATATTTTTATAATTAAATGTTTGGTTTAGATACTCAAATGAAGTGGATAACTACCCATCAACGCAGTGAGCTGCAGTTAGGATGTGATCGTAATCCCAGATGGTGCCGCCGCAAGAGAACTTTCCATCTCTCAACAACATGACGACCCACGGGTACTGTCCACGATGTACCTGCTGACCTCCTACTATTCTAGGAGCAGGGTACAGCTGTGACTGACCACAGATGGTGCCTACACAATTCAAAATAAAACAAGAAAAAATGTGTTGGAACCTTATTAGCTAACAAGTAAATGCGATTACACGTCTGCCGTTGTCGTTGTCGTTGTCGTTGTCGCTGTCGTTACTGAGTCAACCAATATTTCCGCTCAACAACTCAAAACTTTTCAACTAACTGGATATCGGTGAGGGTCCTGTGATTCTCCTGACGGAAGTCTTCGGGCTGATGTTGCTGACACAGCTTTTGTCCTCTGTCGTCAGCAGGCGTGAGTAGCCTTCTTCGTAGGCGTTTTGTATGTCGCCCTCGGTCATCGACTCGCAGGTGACATTCAGCTGCACTAGAAGTAGTGTGTTTCCGCCCAATCGTCTACAAACGCAAAACGCATGTGTACATGATAACAGATATTTCTAAAAAGCGTTTTTCAAGTTGTGTACTGCATCTCAACAAAACAAAAGCTTCTAGTTTGTAGAAGGTGAACGCTAACAGCACAGATGTGGAGTGCAGCCTTGCCATTGCATGAAATCTTTGATAAGTTAATAGCATTATTCGGTGTCAGGACGGATGATAGAATTTGTTGAAAAGTAGAGAAGTATTTATGTCATAATAGGCATTATTCTTAAATCGAACTATTCTCTTAATAGAGCATAACAAGGAATCCATTCAAACTGTATAGAAATAGATGCACTCTAAGACAAGAAAAGTAAATCAGACAAATAAATGAAACAATTTGAAAAAAAAATGTAAACGTAATATACCTAGTTAACCGAGAATAATAATGAATTAAGGAAGTTAAATAGTCACGACCATGAGTCACAAAACTAGAGGTCGTCACATCTCCATGCCTCGTATTGTCACCGATGTACACAGCCCTAAAGTGAGAGCAGGCTCTTGACACTGAATTAAATAAATTGGTATTAAATTTGACAAGAAAAATAAAGCTATTATTTAACTCCAACGGACCTTACCTTGATATTTTTTGTTCAAGAAATTAATTCTCAGAATACGCTCGTGACATTAGCTAAGTTCCCTTGGGTTCAAAGTTTAAAAAGTTTTGAGCATAAAGCAGCTGTCAAAACCAAAACAAAACATGAACTCAGTGTTGTTGTCCCTAAACTCTATGCATAAGGGACTTATTATACGAGAGGCTGGCATGTGGTCCCACCGACCCCTGGCATCAACCCCGACCATCCCCTTCCCATCCACCAACAGCGCCTCTCCCCCGCCCCTCCTCCACCCCCTCTAACTCTCTTCCTCTACTTCCTGCTCATGACCTGGTCACTTCACATGGGCCTTGGATATTGGGGCTTTAATGTGAAACATATCTGACAATATAGCGGGGTGAAGTCAACTTCCGAACAGAGGAAACGTGTCCTGCAAATGTCATTGTATCAAACAGATATTTGTTTTACTAAAGTCATTCATCACTTTGCCACCAGCTTCTTCCTCATCACTAAAGCCGCATCTAGCATCTACTGTCACACACGTGCTCTCTGGCATCGAATATTCCAGGTAGCAAGGCTTACACACCTTCTAGAATGGTCTAGGGGCCGAGATAAACCCTTGTGGCGACACCGTGAGGTCAAACACCGGTCACAGCGCCGCCAGCTACCGGGTGGCACCCGCTCAAAGTCTCCACCATTTGACTCCAGACGCTGACACCCTTGTCTGATACTGTCCACATTCATCTACGTGAACATTTTGTATGACATTTAATATCCTCTAATTACAAAATTAACTACCAAAACCGGATTTGATTACATACAGTGTGAACTTTGAACTCTCTTTGAACTTTTTTACGTTATCCTGTGATTATAAACACTCTTTTTTCACTTACATCATGTGTTGCGCTACAGACTTGATGCAAGAAGACTGCGAGCTGGACTGAAAGATCTTTTTCACCTGTGGATCACAAAATTCAAAACAAATTCAACAGGACAATGAGAAGATGCGAGTTATACTTTGCCACAATATCGTCCTTCAACAAAAGTGTGTGTCAGGAACGCTGTTGTTGAAATCTCTCACTTTCTTACTCTACGCGCACGCGTCCCCTTGCGTGTTCTTCCATTCACTTATCACAAAAGATTTGTCGTGGGAATCGCAACTTTAAAACAACGAACATTAACTATCTACAAAGTTCAAAGCTCTTTCAGTTCCTCAAAACGATCAATCCACTCACTCTCGTCCGCTTCTGATCCTTTCTCCCAACTGTCTCTGTATCCACACGTACAGTTTCTCCCAACAGTCTCTGTATCCACACGTACAGTTTCTCTTCACCCGACTTTGTATCCACCGAACAATTTCACAACTCCTCCGTTTTACAACCGTTTCCACTCACTCTCCATTCTTCACTCCCCGACCAAACTCTCA
>SRHC01000330.1:47381-74858 GCA_004794325.1 Pomacea maculata | reverse complement strand
GGGGGGCAAAAGCGTGAAGAAAACACCCAATGATGGGCCAGCTCAGTATGGGAGGCATATGAGGATGACAGCACAATCGCTGACACGCGACAATATCGACATGAGGTAGATTGCTAGGAGTTACTGTAAATTGATTAGAAGTATTATTTGAGACACAGTCTAATATTTCACATTGGGAATTTATAAAAAAAAATACCTTAAATATGCTATATTAGTATTTTCCAAAGCAAGCATATGCTGCAAGCAGAAGTACTATGTAGTAAAACAATGGCTCGGGCTGGGCTATACAAATTAAGTTTAACTAATATGAGAAAGCACAGTATTATACAAACTGTTTCAACTTGTATGAATATTCAATGTCATAATATGTGTAAGAATTTTAGGGCACACTTGTCACTTTATTTTCAGGAATTTGTTTCTTACATAGTACCATGGACCATATATTTCACATGGTTTCAGAATGATGATCTTAAGATGAATAATGGGATTCCATCACAGTACTGAAGGTTTACAAAGCACCATGCTTTCTGATGTGATTCATGCAGCTCAAAACTATCCATCTCTAGTTCCTTTGAAAAACCAACATTTCTGCAGTGCATGTGCATGTATGTAGTAATAAACCAAACTGTAACATAATTTTAAAGCAAAACCAGATATCACCCCTACATGAATAGTTGGAAAAATTAGCTCCATGCATGCAAAACAAAGCAATTCAAAAGGTTTTGTAAGTTTGGTCACTATTGCAGGAATATTCCTGATCTTAAAACCATCTGTATGAAGAACAGAATTCATAACTTTTTTTTTTTTTACGCCACTTTTCTTTAGGTCGTGGTCCATTATAAACGTTCAAAGATGCATCACAGGAATTGATTGATGCCACATCAGTTCCATCATATATTTTTTAAATTTAGCCAAAGCAGCAACACCCTTTGTATATTTCCAGATGTCCTTTTCTTTTAGGAAAAGATGGCAGTGCAAAGGCCTACACGAAAGAAGTTCATATCAACATCTGAAGCATAGAGGCTGAAAAACCTTTTATTGTCATCTGATGGCTTAAAAAACTCAGCTTGGGAAGTTTTGAAGGATGCTAAAGTTTCATAATTTTATGGTAGTTCCAGAGAATTTTCAGACAATAGTACTGAATTTCTGACTGATGGAGATGACGATGGCAAATAGGAAAACATATTTTAAAGTCCTTTGTATGTAAATAATTTTTGTTATAAAAGGCATTGATTCTGGATGGATTGAAGTAGAAATGGTTGAATGCAGCCTTTTCTGAGTTTTAATTAAAGTGTGCCTTTGTTCACGTATCAATTTGAGTTTATTATTTTGAAAACACTTGATTTTTGTGTTGAGTTTAGAAGACCTTGTCAGTATCAGAGTCATGCTGCCAGTGTGTTAATAAAAATGTGCTGCAGGAAGAATTTACATGTGCTGAAACCACAGATGTGTATAGGTGGACTACTTTCTGTCTGCCGAGACCAGTGCTTAGCCTCTTGTGAAGTTCTCTGCTGTTAGTCTTGGCAATGTGACTAAAGCGAAAGCTTTGTATACACCAGCCTCGTTTTAGTAGTTAACTGGAAAAATTTTTTTGCAAGCAGTCCAGTAATACAAGGTTGTGCTGAAACAGTATGTACATATGTGTCAATATTATAATTCTAAAGAATGGAGGAAAGTTGCTTCCTGCATCATCATTGAAACAAAAAAAAAATAGTAAAAATAAAGATGTGTTGTAAAAAGTGGATAAAGACTATTATGGATAAAGACTATTATATACTAATGTTCACAAATGATCATGGTCAGTAAGATAATTGTTCTTTTATGTTGGTATTAACAGCAGGAGGAGCTCATTCGTCAACTGCAGGAGCAGCACTACCAGCAGTACATGCAACAGGTCTATCAGCAGCAGCTCTTGCACCAACAACAGCAGTTTCAACAGCTTCAAAATAGTTATAAAAACCAGGGAGCCTCTTCTAATTCAGCACAGGGTTCAAATGGTTCATTTTGTCCAGCTACCAATGGCTCAAGTGCTGGTGATGGTGGTACTGAAGGACAAGGGGATGAAGATGGTGAAGTAGGCGATAGTGCTGCAGGGGAAGAAGGTGTGTATATATATACATTTTTGTGCATTTGTTTAGGTGTTTAGAAGTGTGGTAAGCGTTTAAGGGGTAATGGGTTAATGGTTGGGTTGATTGAAAAACTACTATGTACTTGAGTGCTTCTTGTATGTTTGCTGGTTAACGTTCCTTGTTTAAACATGCGTGGTTAAACAATATTCATGAAAGAGTTTCTAGCATGAACATTCTCAAATGTCTTCATGCAAGTTATGCTTTCCTTCTAGCTCCTTCCTTCTTGACAGTCATAAATCAGTTTTGGTCATGTATTCTTAGGTGGTTTTGTGCTGCCTTCACTTGGCATCTTGAAATCTTTCTGTATTAATCCACCATGGCTCTGTTTTATTTGATGGCTTTATCATTCAGTCTGCTGTGTACCACCTCAGCTTTAGCCTTTAAGAATGCTCTCAAATGAGGAGCCCAATGCTCACATTTCCTTCCATGACTTCAGTGTTCTTTTCATAAGGTGCCATTTTAGGTTATACTTAATGACAGTCTATTTTGTCTGTGTATAATTCACTGAGATTTGCATGTATACACTCACCGAACCTGGTACTTTATTTCTTTATTTCTGGTACTTTATTTCATGACTCTCTCCACAAAAACGTGACTCTCTCTCTGCACTCACACTGATGACGCAAGCAAGGCGCGCTGGGCCGAATGAACGCCATTCGGCTCAACTCGGCTCAACTCGGCTCATCTCGGACGTTCGGCTGTTCGAGTTCCAAATATTTGTTCGGATTCCAAGACAAAATTTTCTCGAATTTCCTGGTCGAATACCGATTTGGTCGAAAGTCAAGGCGTTCGAGAACCGAGGTATCACTGTAACTGCCTTACTCTAGACCTTTGGCATATTTGTACCTTACAAATATCTGTTGGTGAGCAAGCAAGATGGGCTAGGGGGACCAATTCCCTGGGGGATGAACTTTCAACCTCTCTTTTTTCTGGGTGAGTGAACATGCCCACCCATTTCTCTTCTACTTTTTTTCTCTTTCTTGTTGGCCCTTTTGTCTATGTTCTTTTCCAGCAAACTGTCACATTTTTACCCTGCTGTTTTATCTGTTCATCTATCTATTCCGGTCCTTCTCTCTTTATTTCCCCATTGTTCCTTCTTTCATTGGTCTCTTTTCTTTGTGGCCGCCTTTAGGCCCCCTGCATCTGCTGTGCAAGGGGACCTAGAGGAAGATGGACTTCTGGAAGTTAAGGTCCCTGATGAGCTGCATCTCATCATAGCAACTCTTTGGCCCAGACTTCTAGATGGAAGTTGGGGCCTATGCCAATCAATCAGCTAGTCATGCAATGCCCTGGCTTTGTTAGAAGATTGCAGCCTGGGTCAGTCTGGTCTCCATCACTATAGGCCAGAGTACATGTCATGATTCATGATTTAAATTCCCAATCTTGTTTTATTCATTCAAGCACAGGTAGAACTGCATGTTCAACCATAGGTAAAATTGTAGTACGTTCTGAGGAAGCCGCATGACATGTGATGCAAGACCGTGCAATGTTATGTGTACCAATACCATTTAATCCAGATAGGGATTAAAATTATATAGTTAGATGGCATCCCCTTAGCTACTTAGCTCGTAAGAGCCTGACTGGTCAAACAAGTAGAGGGGGGAAACTAAGATAGTGTTGCAATGCTTTCATCTGCTTTCAGTGAAAATCTTTGTATGATGACTGTAATAGACGAACGTACACTTACCTTGCATCTGCACGACATATTACACACATACACAAAACACAGCGCTTGATAAGCCCCCTTCAGATGAGGACAAAGATTTGTAGGTGAATCGAATCGAAGAGGCACAAATTCAGAGGAATGTCATTGAGAGTCATAAAGAAGATGGTGGAGAAGACTGTTTTCCTGCTCACTTGGCCATTTTTAGAGCAACTGCTTTTCTCTTATATATGATGTTTTTTATTGCTTCAAGTGACGTTGAACAAAGACGTCAGACACAAGACACCATTCGTACACGAAACAATACAAGACCTACCACAACTCACTACAAGGACAGACCTCTGAAGTATTAGCCATACATTTACAATGGACGCTAACACCTCTCCTACCAAAGGGTAGTGCTCAGTCAACATCTTTTCTACTGAAGGGTAGCAATTGAAACAATATTTTTCCTAGAACTTACCATAACAAGTTTGCTTTGCAAGTTGTGAACCACAGTGGTGTTGTTGAATTTTAATACATTAATTCGTCATTTTGGGTGAACTGCAGCGCTAACATTTCACCCAACTTGGTTCTTCTTGAATGTAATTCGCTTGGGATATAACCTGTTTGGATGCATTTGGATATATATAACTTGCCCAGCTCCACACCTCCATATTGTCAGTCCGTTTGTTTGGATATAATTTACCGGTCGTCAGTTTGTGCGAACACCTGTGCCGACGATCCACTCCCTTGGATCTCCAGAGTATCTGCCAGCAATTTTTTGCAGTTGGTCTTTTGTTTTTCTTGTTTAGGTCCATCCCATTATCAGCTGCCACAATAACTTTTTTGTAAATATCATCTACCATTTTATAATAATTTTGTTCCTTGTGTTGACTTTTGCTGTTAAGGACGTTTTCATATTTCCTGGAGGTTTTTGTTTCTCAACCTTATAATATTACCTTCTCTTGCCGTGTTTTAGCCTTACGTCAGTGGTTCCAGGGTTTGATCAAACCCTAGGGGTTCGGTGGGTTGGTGTCAGGGGTTCGGCGAAGCCTCCGCCATGGAGGTCAATACAGTGAGGGTTGGCTGCCCAGAGTTCATTTCTTGTCTCGGGCAGGCTGTTCTTTCTCTGCACGTGGCATCTGTTTACAGGGCTGGCTGCCTTGACGTAATATAGCCTCAGTTGCTGGCACAGCGTAAAACACCAATTCCCCACCATGGAGGTCAAGAAACACCCGCAATTCATGATGACACTAAAGAAGGGTTTGGGGAATGTGCATATGAAACTTGTGGGTTCGGTACCTCAAACAAGGTTAAGAACCACTGCCTTAGGTGCTGACATGGTGTAAAACATTAACAAACAACAATGGGACACGCTGGGCTAGAACAAGTTATATGCCACTCTTCCCTGTCTTTCTGACTGCCCACCTCCATGCCATTCTGTGAGGTGGGAGGAAGTGGTGTTTAACAAACTGAATGGGACACAACTATGCCATGCATTGACACCTTTTGTTAGGTGAACCCCCACCAGTGTGTCCTTGGTGGCGAACAGTTTTACTGTTATACATGTTTTAATTGATCTGGTCTCCAGCAATTTTTTACAGCAGGGTCTTTGTTTTTCGTTTATAGGTCCATCGGCAGCTATTTTTTTTACTTTTAAAGAGGATAAGGCTTTACCATGAGATTTAAGATTTTTATGATCTTTTAGATTCTGGTTACAGTTTCAAGGTTAATGAACCCTTTTTACATATTACCTACGATTTTATATTATCCTTTTGTGTTATGTCAGTTTTTATTGATAAGGAAGTTGTTACTGTATCACCTAGGGGTTTTGTTTCCTAACTTTTGAATGTCTCACTCTTTCTCTCACCATGATAGAGTTGCTGGCATGGTGTAAAACACTAACTTATATTTCATGCTTTTAAAGTAATTAACTTTCTCTCGCTACGATATACCTTTTATGCTGGCACGGCATAAAACTTAACCAATGAACCAACCATCCATCCTACTACACTGCATTCTGGATGTGTGTAATGTTTTACCTGCCACTCTGTTAACTTTTCTGCCTTTTCTTGGTCATTCTTATTTTTTAAGCCTTTTCTTTATGTCTGGATGGTGGCCCACCATGGGTTGCTATTTTAAAATCCACATTTCACAAAAATCCAGTGCATGCTGACAATTCTGTCTCAGCAGAAGTTAAACGATTTTGAATTCCAGTCAAATTCATTGATCAAAAGGCCTCATGAATATATAAGGATTGATAGAAACACTGTCCCCATTGTCTGCATAATTTTCTGGAGAGGTGAACAGCTTACAGTGGAAATAAATTTGATTCATATCCAATATAGAAGGCTTTAAACGACAGAAAGCATTGCTGCTAGAGTTTGAAAAATGTTAGAAAAACAAGTATATAAAAATGGTGGTATGCTTAATTGAAGTAAGCTTATTGCATGAAAACTGTGGTTTGTTTTTTTTTTTTTGTCAACTTACATTGTTTGTCAAAATAGGATTAAAAATTTAAATGTCCAAAACAGCCTGGGAGTCATAAATTTTGCTTCCTCTTATTGCTTAAAAGATGCCCAGAGAAGAGGTATAAATATGTCTATGTGCATTTCTGTGTGTACACTCATCTGTTTTTCTATATTAACCCTACAAGTAAGCCTGCTGCTCTGAGTTTCACCAATTTATTATTTCCTCAGATTATTGTGTAGAGGTAGTGAGGTATTTCACAGTGCAGGTTTCATAAACTTAACAAAAATCAAATATTAAATAATGCTGTTTTTTTCGATTATTGGGTGAAGGTGGTATTGTTGCATTCCTGTGATGTTTTCGAATGCCAGTTTCAGCACTTCCAAAAAAAAAATCATGCCTTCTTTAAATGCAAATGTTAGCTATGACATACTTTGGGGAGATGTTAAGGTGAAACAGGCAGACCGATTGGCCGTTAAGGAAGCTCTCTGACATACTTTCAGCCTCCCTGCCACCAATGCCCAAAATAGTGCCTGCCTCACTGTGGACACGTAAAGATTTGAAGGAATTTAAAAATGGTCTACGCAAAAGTAAAGAGAATGTCATTTCAGTACCTTCTCTTGGAACAGCTACGGTGAGTGTCAACAACAGAAACGTGTTGTTTGCACCCAAAATCTCTTTCTTGCATCAATATCCCCTGGTATATCTTCAGTGTACCAGGTTGCTATTTGTTGTCTCCGAGGAGATTGTCAACATGTGCATAACTTGCATAAGCACTGCATTGAGTTCATGTTGTTTAGGAAAGAGTTGGTTGGATATGGGCTTGCTTGGTCTTATATGACTGTTGTGAAGCACCATTGCCTGTTAAGTGTCAGTTTTTGTTTCAGCGAAAAACCTAGCTCAGTGCCCGATAGGGAGATTTCATGTGAATAGTTTTCTGATTAGAGAATTTTTGCATCATTTTCTTAAAGATGAGAAAATTGCAGGTAAGAGTTGTGTGTGCCTCAGAAGCAAATAAAACATAAATAATTTTTGATGGGTTTAAATTGATGCACACCATTTATATTTGTATAGATGACATAAACAGATGGAAAGGGGACTGAAATAAATAAGCATAACAAAATCAAAAATTCTAGCATTAACTTGATCCTTGCATTCTGAAATGTCATTGTCAGTGTGGCCTGAGTGTTTGCTTCTGATCAATATCCAAAATTGCACTTAGTTTGAAAATTTTCTACTCTGCATTCAGACATGATTCAGATAGATTTTTTGTAGAGTTTTACCCTAATATTTCTTACTTCACCATTGAGTCTCTGCTGATTTGTTAAAAAAGCTTTATATGAACTTCATTTGGTTTACCCAGCAGGTCATTTTATTTGCAATATATCAATAGCATCTAGAGTTATTTCTTTTTAAGCATTGTGTGTGCATGTGGCTGTGTGCACATAAACATATGCATGTCTGTGTTCACATGCACACATGCAAGCACATATATGCATATGCCTGCACCAGCACGAACATGTATAACGCACATGTTGACAATTGGCTCCACAGAGACTCATGCCTTGTGGTCAATGTTGGCTTCCAAGCACAGCACATTCTTGCAGGTTACTTGCTCTGCCTGTTTTCAAGTTCTATGCGTGTTGTGTTTGTCATCTGATGTTTTCTTGTTTCTGTTCTCTTTGGCTGTGTTGTAGATGATTTACCCCCAATAGCAGCAGCCTCCATGTGGACACGAAAAGATATAAAAGATTTCAAGGACTCACTCCGTAGAGATAAGGACTCTGTTATAAAGATAGGCTCTGGAGAGACTGTTACAGTGAGTATTTTCCTGTCTGTATCCAGTTAACCAGACTGTTCTTTCAAAAGTACCTATTTAGACAATTGCACGTTAAAACTCAGTATATTTAAGCTCTAATTCTAATGGATGGTTTTTTTTTTCACAAGAATCTAATGTGCTGTCTTTTAAAGCTGTAGTAGCAGGAAATATTAATTTGTAGAAATGTCTTTTCTACTATTTTACTTTTAATCAGTCTCTGTGCTTTGCATTTTTATTTTGCTTAGAACTAATATAGCTTATTTAGATTTGTACTTTGTTGTTGGTACATATTTATTCTGGCCATTGTGTCTGCTATTGTTGACTGTCTGCTTATCCAGCACAAAGGACATTTTTCTGTTGATACCTGTCTTGGAAATGTCATCATCTGTGTGCATGTTTGAATTTCTTTTAACAAAAGCTGTCTCAATCCAACAAGATTAAAGAGAGCACCCTGCACAGATTTGTGTGTATGTGTTGGAGAAAGAGTGCTATGAATTAGCAGTTGATAATGAAGAGATCAATTAATACTGACATTTTAGTCGGTTGTTGGTATCTTCACAATTCAAGCTCCATTGTATCAGGTATTGTGCAATGTTAGATAATCTATTTCAGAGTCTATATCCGATGTTCTGTACAGCTGTGCATCCAAGTTTGTTTCCTCCAAATCAAATAAACCTTTATCACATCATTTATAATAATTATTGTGGTCATGAAAAACTTTGTCTTGTAAACCTTGAATTTTCTGTCTTGTAAACCTTGAATTATGCTGTATTCATGATACCATCAGTATTATAGCAAGTAGCATAAGGACTTTTAAAGAGAAAAGTAAGTGAAATAGCAAATGGGGCTTACCTGATATATGCTGATATTTGGAATCGCTTCCAGTCAAAATTTATATTTAAAAAATTTTTGATATAATTGTGTTAACACACCTCTGGGCTGGTTCATGGTGGCCGCCATTGCACTTTTGCAAAGAAAACTCTCTCTGACACATGTGGGTTTATAAACACACACACATTGTTAGGTCACATGCATTCACCTGTGATCAGTCATACATAAATCATGACATGCACATGTTCTTTCACTCAACATCAAACACAAAACAGACTTGCTACAGGCACTGTCTATTTTTAATTATACAGCTGTACTGTGCTGCCATGCTGTGCTAGTGGCAATCTAAGTTGAACCGAGGAGCATTCAGACTGAGGCTGAAATTGTGATCCTCTCACTATTCTACACTAGCCTAGAGGTCTGCTATAGTTGAGTGACAAGTTTACAAGTAGTCTTTACTGTGGCAAAGCATATACACCAGAGGAGAACACTAGCTTGAGGTATCCAGTGGTGAAAAGGGGCAACACAGAAAAGATGCTCAATACTCCATTGGAAGGGCTTGCTCTTGGACCAGCATCCATTTGAGTAATAATCAGCTAGTGAAGTCCAATGGTCTCTCCCTCACCCAAACTATCAAGCTTGGTGGGCACAGTCTCTGAAACTTGATGCGATAGCCAGGGTGTTTCCTTGTGAAGTGAAAGACTGGCCACGCATTTACGATTTATGCATATCACTCATCCTTCCAGAACCTTCTAAACTGCCATTGCCACTCAATCCCTTAGCACTCACTCTGTTCTTCCTCATCATACTATCTCCTGATTCTCAATCCATGGTGCCAGCATTTAGACTACTGCACTTAAGAGGCTGATAGTGATTTTTGAGTCAGAAGGATTGAGCTTACTGACAAAAAACAAAACAAACAAAAAACCTACAACATTGCAGTCTCATGGTACTGTCCCAGAACTGAGTTTTTGAGTTGATTTTAAGTAAATGATTGTTTTGAAACCCACAATTTTGAGCAAAAATGATTTAGAATGTCAGTATCATTTAAGCCTTACTTGCCTGTTCCTTTAAGAAATATAAAGCATTTATGCTAAGAATATTTTTAATGATTTTTGCTGCTTCATCAGAAAAAGACGTCTTTAACAGAGATTTAGGTGCTCTAGCTAATAAATAAACTGTAAGCGCTTACAGTGTGGTTGCAAAGTTTGTACAGGAATTGTTAAAAATGCCACATACAGCGTGGCATTTTTAGAAAAAAGCATGTAAAATGACCGCTAGGGTAAACTAATGACTAGGAATAATGACTACTGCATAAAAGAACAGAAAATTAAAAGTTGAAAATTAAGAATTAAAATTGCATAGTTCAGTCTTGTAGCTAGTGTCCAAGAGAGAGAAACTATAATTTCTTGTTTTGCTTGGTGCAGAGACTTAACTACCTGCTTTTCATTCAATTGTACCCTGGTGTATGTGTCTAGTTAAGTCTCAGGAGTTTTGATATATTCATTGGTTGAATCCCTTGTATGCACAAAAACCATATAATGACTACTTGCATATGAATGTTCAGCTGTTATTATAACATGTAAGAAGGTTTTATGAAACCATATCCTTACCAAATACATTTTGACTACATTGTTAATCTGATATGGTTAGAAGAGGCAAGCAGTGTGTTTTTTAAAGATCAGAAACAGTGGTTCATTCATCAGAGTTTAATAGTGGTGAAAGGAAAAGGATTAAAATTTCTCATGCTGCTTTTTTTTCTCTCTATTTTAGGTCAGAGTACCAACACATGAAGATGGTACTTGCTTGTTTTGGGAGTTTGCAACTGACAGTTATGACATCGGCTTTGGTGTTTACTTTGAATGGACAATAGCCCCCAGTAACACAGTCAGTGTCCACATCAGTGAGTCTAGTGACGAGGAGGAACAGGAGGAGTCAGACGCAGGAGGTAAGCTGTATAAATTATATAGATTTTTTTTAAAAATTCATGCCTCTTCATGTATCTGTGAACGCATAAGGCTTTTAGTGACCCATGAAGATTTGCAAGATATGCAGTGTTTTCCAAAAAATAAGACCTAACCTGAAATCAAACCCTAGAATGATTTTTCAGGAGACTTGTGATATAAACCCTACCCTAAATGTGAGCCCTAGTTAAAGATCACCAGCCATATGGATTTTGTTCATCTGTTGGAACACGTGATGGACTTAATGAATTATGCTTGGCAGAGGATTAAGTCTGTGGCATCTGTTAATCAGAAGGCAGACTGCACTAGAAAATCAGTCAAATTCAATGGCGTGAGTGATCAGGACTTTGCCAAATGTTTTGAATAACTTCTAGGCATGTTTTGAGAACTGATTTTTCTGATAAATTTAGGGAACTGAAACAGTTGCTTGTCCCCAATAGCGACATAGTAATTTCTCAAGTCTGTGTAACAGAATTGCTAAAGCAGGTCAAGGTTAACAAGGCACAGGGGCCTGATGGGATCTGTGATCGTGTCTTGAATTGCTGTGCTGTTCAGTTGGGTGTAGTGTATTAACATCTCTTCCCACTCTCTCTCGACTCAGGGCACATTCCAGCACTTTGGAAACTTCCCAACATTGTCCCTTTCCCCAAAAAACCTAATAATACTCAACCTAATGATTTGCGGCCAATAGCACTAACCTCCCTCATAATGAAAACTCTTGAAAAAATTGTCAAAAATCTCAGATTAACATCTGTAGAGAGAAAATTTGACCTACTGCAATTTGCTTATAGGAAGGGGAGGGGTGTTGACAATGCCAAGTTGTTCATTCTGAGCACACCGTGTAAACATTTGGAAAAGCCCAAGATGCATGTTAGACTACCCTTTGCTGATTTAAGTTCTGCATTCAATACAGTGCAACCATACCTTTTGGCTTTGAGACTGATTTCTTATTTTAATCTGCCACGTAAACTGGTTTTGTGGATAGTGGATTTTTTTTTACTTGCAGACACTGGAGGGTGTATGTTAATATTAATTATTCTGATACTGTTGTCACAAGAATTGGCTCCACACAAGGCTGTTGTCCATCACCCCCTGTTGATTATCATGTACACTGACAGCTGGAGAAGTACAGAGGAGAATATTACCTCATGAAGTTCTCTGATGATACTGCATTGTTGACTCTTTTGGAGGATTATAAGAAGGATTACCTTCACAAATTTTTTACAGTGGTGTGATGAGAACTTTCTGGAGTTAAATGTAGACGAAACAAAATAAGTAAATATAGACTTTAGGAGAATCAAAGAGGATTATGTTGCTCCCAGTGTGATACACAGTAAACCTGTTGAAACTGTTAACTCTTTAAGGTACCTGGGAACTATTTTTGATTGCGAGCTCAAATGGAATTTAAACACCGAACACATTGTTAAACGTGGCCAACAAAAAATGTACCTTTTTCATAAGCTTAATAATTTTTCAGTTAGTCAAGCAGTTTTAGGCCGTTTCTACCAATCGTTTATTGAGAGTCTTTTATCCGTTTCATTTGTATGCTGGTTTCGCAATCTCTCTGTCCATGATAGGAATAGTCTAAACAGTATTGTCCACATCTGTTCTAGGATAATTGGTATCAAACAGGGGGATTTAGCTTCTTTCTGTGATCAACTAAACAGGAAAGCTTCATGCCTTTTGTCAACACCTGAACATGTACTAACTGTACTTTACATGTACTTTACTTTTGTGAGTAGAGCATCTTCCCTTGTTCAAATTCCCCACTGAGACAAATAAAGTTGGTCATTGTCATTAAAGTAATTTTATTAGCATATAAATAGTATTACTGCATTAATACCTAATATAAATGATGATATAAATTACAATGGACTATAATTCAATGGAAAATGGAGTCAGGCTGGAATTCAGGATTTGGAGAGTAATGACAATGTTCCAGAAGAAGATAAAATGACAACTAAATAAATGTAGATTTTTGTACATGAACATCACCCTATAATAAGTCCTAAATCCCTTTTTTAAAGTAAAAATTAAAATAAGACCCGGTCTTATGTAAAGGAAAACACATATATGGAGAAGACATTGACATAAAGTTTTTTGTAGCTGTATGATCATTGATTGTAATACTTTAACAGATATGTGTGTGTTTTCAGAGACTAAAGGAGATGTTGAGAAGGGTGGAAAATCTCAAGAAAATAAACCACCTACAGATGAGATAATTCCAGTCTACCGACGGGACTGTCATGAAGAAGTTTACTGTGGAAGTCATGTGTATCCAGGCCGTGGTGTTTATCTTCTAAAATTTGATAATTCTTATTCATTATGGCGCTCCAAAACTCTGTATTATCGTGTGTATTATTCTAGGTAGATGAGTTTTGAAATAGCAGTCATAAAAAGCAGTATCACATTACAGGCAAAGATAAGTGTTCTCTGTTTAGATTTTGTGGTTGGTTTTACTTCCAAAAACTGTGTGTTGGTATACAATGGTTTCTGAATATTGCTCTTTAGCAAGACATTCTCAAAAAAGCCTTCACTTGTTCCAAAATGAATTTGTAGCATCCAAAAACGATGAAACTGTATGAGTTCAGGAGGCAGACTGGAAGTGTTTTGAGTGTTTTTGGATTTCTAAAACATTACTGGATCGAAAGAAAATACGGTGAAAGTTCCTTTCCCTGCAATTTGTGCACATGCTTGTGTGTGTGTGCGCGCGTGTGTGCGCGCTTCATTAAACTGGGGATCTGGGTAGGCGGAAGTAAGGTTTAGGGAAATAGGGTTTTTGGTAGGGTCAGTGTTGTTTTGAGGGTTTGGTTGGGCGAGAATTAAGTACAGTGTGTGAGTTAATTGATTGAAAGGGACACATGTTGGATTGGTGTATTCAGGACATCAGCTAATTTTTTTTTCTGCATTATGAGAAAGAATGATTATTGTTTTGGATTTTGCATGTAGGGTAGTGGAGTCAGGCACAAACTGGGGCATTGTTTGTGGTGGCAACGTTAGCAAGGGAAAAAAAGGTCATTTTGTGGAAATTTGTGTATTTAAAATGGGACTGCCAATACACGTTGATTTTGGCTAGGAAAAAGTGGCTAATGCCAAAAAAAAAATGCATTTAGGAAGCTGGGGAGTGTGAGTTTTTGTTTTGTAAAGTTTAGGTGGGTGTTCCTACTTTCCAAAAAATATGAGATGGGAATTGGGAGCAGTAATTTCATGATTTACATATAAATGTGTTTTAACATACAGAAAAGAGTCTATGCTTGCTGATTTTGAATGAATATTGAAATTTTCTTTAGGTACATATTTCATAAGGAATGCTTAAATATAGGATAAAATAAATTGTAACCATGTGTTTTTTAATATTATTTTTATTTACTTAAGGGAATTGATACAGCCAGAATATCAGTTACCCTTGTGGCTTAGGACTAGGTAACTGTGACAACTTTGTAGAAATTAACTGAACAAGTGTTGAAAAATCTGGGTGTGGGAGAAATGCTTAAGTTTAGAATGTGGCGTTCACAGCTTCAAATAATTTTATAGAAGAGTGCTGCAGTTAGGATTAAATTTTCATGATCATTGCAATTTTTTTAAATGTGCAGCTCTTTGGTAGTTTCTATAATTGAAAATTTTGTGCATACAATCCTAATGACCATATTAAAGAATGATTTGACCAGGGTTAAAAGTGTTCATGTTTAGTACTATTAATATTGTTTATAATGATTTATATAATCCCTATTTGAAAGGTATTTGGAGCTGAGTTTGTGGACTCAGTTTTGTTAGTATTTTTGTGTATGGGAAAGTAAGAGGGGATGTGTCCGTATGTGTACTTAAAACATCCCACTTTAATGAAAAACTTGCTGTTCTTTGTAATTGTTGATGTTCATTAACACACTGCCCCTAGGGCCACGGTTCTCAAACGTGCTTACAAGGGGGGCGCGAAGGTGGTAATTTTTTAAAAGTTTCTTATACCGGTATTAGTGAAATTAGCTTACATTGCTGGCTAAGGGGGGCGCGCGGACGTACCTTTGTTCATCAGGGGTGCGTCACAAGTAAAAGGTTGAGAACCGCTGCCGTAGGGTATCGTTAAGACTGATACTCAACCCATGCAGACAGCAAGCCTTCATCATGTCTACTGAAATGGACACCAAAGATCAGATATTGCATCTCATGATCAGTTAGTTGCAGGGGAGTGCTTAAGGGCAGGTGGCCAAAGTGTCTGCCTAGGGCCCCACACTTTTGATTAAAACCGTGGCAATTGTGGTCAAGGGCTCCATACATACCCTATGCCTCAGGCCTTGCAGAGGCGAAGAACGAGCCTGGTTAGCTTAGTGACAACACTTTTTAAGGATCTTACAAATAAGAGTTTGGTGAAGCATCAGTTCCTTGTTAAGAATTAGTCCCTGCATAGTTTTTATTTAATTATAGGAATACAAACATGTCATTTTTCTCAGAAACCTAACACTTTCTTTAATAATTTATTTTATGTTATTTTTGTTTGTTTGTTTGGCGTTATTTACATCAGAGTGATTTTATGAGAGAAAAATTGGATACCAGTTAAGGACAGTTTATGAAAAGGATTGGCAGTCGGCAGGATAGATGGCTTGAAGGAACCCGAGTACAGTGTAACATTGAATTTGGTACTTTGGATTTTAAAAGTTTGGGGCTGATTGCACATTTCTAAATTTAAACTCTACCAATTTAGAAATTTAAAAAATCCTTTAAGTCATTTAAATCTGTTGCATGAGCTTTCTTTCTTTAAAAAAATCAATAGAAAGAACAGTAGTTTCAGAATCAGCTTCAGAGAATAACTTGAGGTGCTTACAAGCAAACAAGACCCATGATGAAATAAAATGACAGCCAATTGTTTTAGAGGTTTGGATGTTGAACCAATGTGGTCACAATCATTGAAGGGATCATATTGACTATTGATGATGGCACATCTCAAGTCTACAGTTTACCCCCCCCAAAAAAAAAACAACAACAAAAAAAAAAGCAAAAACAAAGCTATTGCAGTTGGATGTTTATTCATTTTCTCAGAATTTTCATTTGAAAATTATATTTTAACATATAATGTACTCATTCTCATTAGATTACAGTTGATAGGCTAGTAGCAAAATTTCTGCTTTTGAGAGAGTGGTCAAGTCATTTAATTGTGAGTTCGTCTCTTCATAGTGGTTGAATTGTCATATAGTTGAGTCATGTGGTGATTTGTTTACACACTGTGTTTGCCACATCAGTCGCTTGTGCATCTTTTTTAGTTACACCGGTCTTGAATTTCATGAGTAAACAATTCATTCATTAGTTCTGCTCCTGCTATGTAGGAAAAGTTTTCCGTAAGCTGCTTTTTAATGGAAGCCACCATTTCTTTTTTAACATGCTGATGGGAATGGGATGAGATGGAAGGTCTACTTCAAACAGTTTTATTGTAATTTTGATTTGAGCTTAAACTGTTTGGAAATTGTTTTGTACTGCTTGTAGGGCCTTTCTATAAAACTGCTTAAAGAGGATTTAAGACTGAAAACTATTTAAATTTAGAAATACATAACCGGCCTCAGAAATTTAAATAACAAGGGTTTGTACAAAGGCATAGTACACAGCTTGTTCATATTGGAGGTTGTTATTTACCCATTGTGTCAGAAATACTTCTGAAGTGACTGGTCTTTGTTGCAGGAATTCTTTTGTCCACAAAAGATATTAAATCACTAAATAGAAACTGGTTTTTTTTTTCAGAACTTGTCTGTTTGCATTCCACTTTGTTTTGTTTGTTGTGATGGAACTTAAGGCAAATTGTGAGCAGAATTGAGTGGCGATTTCTGTTGTTGTGGGTGACGCTTTGTGTAAACCAGGATTCAAAAGACTGTACTGTGAGTGCAACAAGAAAGGTAGTTTTAGTTTACAGGAGTGTAGTGTTTTTATAGTTTGATGTTGACACTGTTGGTGTTACGTGCATTATGGTGTTCTTATTTGTGTTCTTTCCACATTCATACAGTTTAAATGAAAAAATTCAAGCACCATTTTGAATGTATATTTAGAACCAATGAGGGGAGAAATTAGTATTTCATGTAAACCGCTTCATATTATAAGTTGTGCATTTGTTTTTTTATCTGTTAGCAAGTTGCGTTTATTTGATTGCCAAACATGATTTTAAGTAAATCAGGGAGATGAGGAAGATTTGCTCAAGTCATTTTAGGTCTCTACACTGATGTTCCCTTCAAGCATGATGTTGCTGAACAATCAGGCATGTACCATTCAATTCTGTCTTGTACCTCTCATAGGTAATGAAAATTTTAAACACTGGCTTTGTATTCTTTTTCTGATCTGTACTTGTGTTTGCCATGGTCATTGGCTTCTTTTTTGAAGAAAGTAGGTAAACAGGTATTCTGGATATTCTTTAAATGGAAACCTTTGTTAAATCATCTTCAGTGATTAATCTTTCATTGTCGTTCAATTTGATTGTGGCAATCTTTCTTGATAATAGTCATGCAGAAATCATGTCTTTTAGAATGGAACATAATTGGTGGCATGAACATGTCTTAAATATTCACTCATACCAGTTAATACATTCCTTAGTTTTTAGGAGCATTTTATTTCCATTATTTTTTAAAGTTCAAGGTAATTGTGTATATGTTCATTTTTTTAATTGTCAGAAAGGTAATTGGGGTTATTTTTGACTATTTTTTAAATAATTTTAAATAACACCATAGGCAATTTAGAGAAAGATTAAAAAATCTTATTTAAAGAAATTTATTTTGGGTGCCCAAAAGAAATATTCTATAAATCCCCCTCAGTATTGAAGCAAAAGTGGCTTATACCTAATTTTGTCTTAGGTAACAGGACATTTCAAGTACTTTACATGTACAGTGCTAAATGTTTTGTAAGCAGTGGAAAAATAATTGATGTGTTTAATAACCATCAACTATTGCCAAGATATTTGATCTTGGATGTCAAGAAGTTAAGGGGTGAGCGCATGCTGCTTGTGTTTGGATTAACATTGCCTGTTGGAATACATTGGTTGCTTGGTGGCTTACATAATGTGGTAGGCCACCCGTCAAGAGCTTTGTGCTTTCAAAATTATTACATATAATAAGTCCGTTTGTGTTGACAAAGATGCAAGGGTCAGCAGTAGTGATGACATAATTATTTCTCAAAGCATATTTATTTTGAAGGCTTTGTAGCATTGACATATTAGTGTTCCACATTGTTATGCAAAGAAAATTACAAATGAGAGATTATAAGTGGATGTGATGTATTTAGCTCAAGCAAGGCTAATTTTAAAAACTTCATCCTCATTCTTTGAGTACAACAATTTTTAAACAAGGTCTCAACAGTTGAACAAGAATCGCATTGCTAGTGCAGACTCCTTGAAGCAAAATGTATTTTGCACTTGATTTTTTTTTTACTGGTCATGTTAGTGTCATACCGGTTTACCTCACTGTAACAGAGTGCCTAATTCAGTGACTTGCTTGTTCTCTTTTTACTCTGTGCATGTGCATACACATGTACATGTGCACTTAAATATACAACATTTTATAGTAATGAAATCTGTGGCAAATATGACTTGCATATCTTATCTGTGAAAACATGCATGGGGGTTTGGAGTTAATTAAATGTATATAGACATCACTGCTTTGGTCCGCTAAACTTTCAGTTTTTTATTACAAAAATTATGTGCACTACTACAAGAAATGTACTTTGGCTGGCTTCATTAATTTGAGTAGTATTTCTGGTATGACTGTTTCAGACAATATTTTAGATGGTTAAGGATAATTGAGTTGTACTATAATCAGTTTTTAATTAAAGGTTGATATTTGGCTCTGTTGGAAAATAAATTCGAGAAAAGTTTTTATTTTTCTTTTTAAAATCAAAATAGAGTTGTAAAATCTGATGAAGACTGTTTGGAGTTCTCTTTTGGGGTGAGATGTATTTAGCACTGTGATTGTTTAGTTCACCCAAATCATTAACAGTTATTGCACTCTGGTAACCATATTCCTGGTTATCAAAGGGTTCGAGTCAAATTTTACATTTAAAACTGTGCATGTATTTTTTTATTATTTTTAAAAAGAAGGGATATATGTTTTACCTTTTGTATTATGTTAGTATCCTTGTTAACTTGCTGTCACTAATTATGAATATTACTATGTACTTAGTTGTTAATGGTGTACAGTGCTGGGTTGTCTAAGGTTCTGTCATTTATTTGCTGTAGTGCAATAATTATTGATAGATGGAACAAAAGACGATGAACTTTCTGCATGGACAGCATTGGTCATGTCAAAAATGAACTGGTGGAGAAGAAAATTTTATTGTGATAGATTGCTGTTATTTGTACCCTTCAGAAGACGCATCAACTGGGAGACAAAAATGACACAACTTATTGGAGAAAACCTTACACTAAAGAACAAGGAATACGCCGGAACTTTGCGTTCCACTCCCTACCCAGAGCAGTCCAAAAGCGCAATGGCTAGCGCCCGTCACCCATAAAGAGAGTATTGGCAGTGCTGGGTTCAGATCTCATCTCGGGCACTTTGTTGTTTTCTCTGAATGTGGCATCTGTTTATAAGGCTGGCTGCTTTGCCGTGATATAGCCTTAGTTGCTGGCTCAGCGTAAACACCAACTTCCCCCACCTAGAGGTCAACTTTTGTTATGAAAAAATGAGGAGAAGGAATACATCAAGTGTTTGTCTGAACTGTTTGAACAGCATGGCATGTTTGCCACTATTATGGTTACCTGATATGTGATGTTTGTGGGCTGTTACATGTTGCCACACTTTTTGGATTGTTAATGGATTTTTCTGTCAAGTGTTTGTAAACATTTGCAAAGGTTATTTTTCTGTGTGTTTGTGTGCATGTAATGCATTAATATCGGTCTGTCAGTAGAGTCAGTGATATGTACCATCGTTTCTTCGTAATAAATATGTTCACTGGTTTGCGAATTTGAATGCTTATTTTCTTGACATCGCTCTATGTGTGTGAGCGTATGAGAGAGAGAAAAACAAGTGTTGGATTCGTGAGCTTCCCATATTAGGATAGTCACCCCATTCCATTGTGACTAATATTACATATTGAATTAAATATTTAGTGTATACTAACAGTTGTACAAGCACTAGCACTACGGATAGGAGTTTTCTCGTAAAATTTTTCTGACGACACTGCCTTGCTGTCTTTGTATAATAGTGAACATAATCATAGTGGTGCTTTTCCTGACTTTGTTTGCTGATGTGACGAACACTTTCTTGTCATGAATGCCTCAGAGACTAAGGAAATGATTTTCGACTTTCAGACGAATAGACCAGAGGCAGTCATCAGTATTGTCCATGGTGATGCCATGGAGGTAGTCGACTCTTACAAATATCTAGGTACTATCTGATAGCAAGCTTAAATGGGACAGTAACACTGACATGATCCTCTGTAAGAGCCAACAATATCTGTACCTCCTATGGAAACTCAGACCTTTCTGTCACCTCTGTCATCCTCAATCGGTTATATCGGCCCTTCATTAAAAGTCTCATCACACTTTTTCTTTGATCTATTGGTTCCACAACCTCTCCCTAAGGAACAGGAACAGTCTTGTATCCCTTGTTACTATCTGTTCCAAGTACAGTAACTCAGTGTGCACAAGACAACTCAAGTCCGCTAAGTACAAAATTTCTCACTCAACTTTAAGACTGCCCTCCCCCAGGTATGAACCCTTACTTAGCTGAGTCGGGCGACTTAAGTTAGCACATTTCTGATTTCGTCGTGTGAAGAGTGACAGAAGATGGCAGCGAGACGACTGTGCTTTAGAATGATGATAAGAAGACATTTGAGGACATTTGTGTTTCGTGACAGACACAATCCTTTTTGACCTGTATGATCCGTGATATAGCCCTAGTTGCTGGCACGGCATAAAACACAAACAATTTGACCTGTACGACGACATTGAACTGTACGCTCCATTTCGCTTTCAGCGAGTCGATATCATGTACCTGTGCGATTTAATACAGGAGGACATCGACCACCCTGGCTTTTAAATTTGACCATTTTTTTTTTATTTGGGCCCATTCCCATTTTTGCTCTCCACGAGCACTGATGGCAACTGCTATGTCTTTTCACAGCTGATTTTTTTTCTTTGCGATCCACGTACAGTATTTGAAAGTGTCGCAGATATAGCCCTTCTTTCTTGGTGCTCTTTCATCAGTTAGCTGATGAGAAGCCGAATCTCACAATCCCTCCAGTTGGCCGTACGGTTTTTCTTTTTGGTAATTGTTTCCATTTTTTCAGGCAAATACCTCAATCTCAAAAGATAGTATCGTGGTTGAAAAGACTGAACAGGAGCAAACATAAAAGCTTAACGCGCGAACAAAGTGATTGTTGATTGGCTGTTTGTATATAAATAGCCAGTGACGCGAGAGAATCCCCGGCAATTCCGAAAACGACAAGAGGTCACTGTCTTGACCCATTTCTAAACTAAGCAAGCATCTGAGTCCGCTCATGCACGTACACCGACGTCGATTCTCGCCAGCCACGGACTCAGCTGAGTCAAGTTTGCGGTTATAAGTCGGCCAACTTAAGTAAGAAATTAAAGTTCGCTTATGCACATCAGCCCAGATGTTGCAGGCCCACTCTGCAAGCTTGAAGCTCAGGAAAGTTATGCAACCCACCCTAATTGTCGTATTCAGTGATGGCATTTCCGGCAAAGTCACAGGTCGTGTCTCTAGCTCCATACTCACAACCTGGCAGTATGGAGTGTAGCTGAATACGTCAGATTAGCAGCTTACAAAAGGCAGGTAGCCATAAATAGCATCTCAAGCTGGGCAGACGAACGATCATCAGCAGAACCAAGATAGAAGCCAGTTGTTTTTCCATTTCACACAGCTACGAGAAGTATAGCTTAAAGATCAGAAACTAACAAAATCCAGCAGCTAATTTTGGAGTAGAGCTCTACAGAAAACTCTTCTGGACACCACACATCAGCGCAGTAAAAGCGAGGCTGAAGAAGATGGTCATTATGAACAACTGTACAGAACGAACTGAGGCGTCCTTAGGATCTCGAGGGAGCCTTCGGCCACGCTCAGAACTAGCCTAGACAACTAACACAGCAAGGCTGCAGAATACTGACCGCAATATCTGCGGACAGCTCATAAATCACCCAGATAACTTCTACAGGGTAAACAACACTGCTCCTCTTTTTGAAGGAGAGACGAGGAGAAAATGTGTTCGGAAAAAGATAAGTTAAATCGTCCTTTACTCGGTCGTAACTGCAAAATACACACGTCATCGTCAAAATGAACTTAAAACCATTTATTTTCCTAAGAGAAGATATCACATGATCGTCACTGGAAGGCTGCATATGATATGTTACATCGAAACAGACGACAAAGTCGCAGTGTACAGGAATATACTCACAAAGGATATTGCGTTTCTGAGTTTATCCTTCATCTGGGTTTATCTAAGAATACCATTTTGTCTATAATTGTCCTGGAAGGACCTATCTATTTTCTTAAGCAATCACGTCATGCTGAAGTCGCCTTGTTTTAGACCAGTGGTTCTTAACCTTTTTTGAGGTACCGAACCCACCAGTTTCAAACGCACAGTCATCAAACCCTTCTTTAGTGATAAATCAAATAAGATTTTTTTTCCAAATTCAAGACATAGGTATATGTGTTTTTACTGGTACACAAAATGAACCGTGCATGAACATCACCTTGATCAAAGAACAAAACCAGCACAGTGCATGAACTCACAGCAAATTACATACCTGCAAATCAGCGTGAGTTCTGCTGTTGTTTTTGACAGACTAGTTCAGATATGCGTGGCTTCACCTTGGCAAGTGCTACTCTCATGTCATTTTCACAGCAAAGTCTGTTCCTTTTCTTTGTTTTTATGTCCAGCATCCTCGAAAAGGATTGTTCGCAGAGATATGTTGTAACAAATGGTATAAAAAATTCCAGGGCTTTCTTAGCAATAACTGGGTACCTTTCCAACTGTCGACACCAAAACGTCGAGGATGTTGTTCTGAATGGTTGCTGTTGAACCTGGGTTTGAATTTCAATGATTTCGTCGAGGTATTCATAATTAGAAACGTGAACGGCTGTCTCACCCATGCTGGATATGACTCTCTTGAAGGGAAATATCCGTCGAGAGACTTTGCAAGCTCATCTAAGTGCGTGGCAATTGTTTGCTTCAGTTCCATGGATACAGAAATGTCTCTGATTCCAGACACATCTTCGATCTTACTTACACAGTAGCCCAGAAGGGGAAAGTTTGCGAAGCTATTGTTCTCTGTTCGTCGTTTCCATAACGGTAGCTTTTTTTGAAAAGCCTTCAGGTTTTCTTTTTGCTTCCAAGATGTTGACTCCACCACCCTGCATCTGCTGATTGAGATGATATAGAGCTGAGAATATATCAGCCATGTACGCTAAAATGAGAATGAACTCGGGATTTTTGAAGCAATCTGCATGACAATGATGGTGCTCTTGCAAAAACAGGGCTAATTCCACACGCATGGCAAAAACACGATTCAGCACCTGTCCCCGGGATAACCACCGAACATTTTAGTGGTACAGGAGTACCTCGAATTCAGAGCCCATTTCTTTACACAGCTCACTGAAGATGCGGTGCCTCAGAGCACTATTTTGCACATAGTTCACACATTGCACTACAGTTTTTAATACTTCTGCCATTTTTGGAGGCAAGGTTTTTGTTGCAAACGCATGCCTGTGCAGAATACAATGCGTAACAATGATGTGTGGTGCATCGGCTTTTACTGGCCACCAAAACCAGACTTTCTTCCCAGCATGACTGGAGCTCCGTCCGTACAAAATACAGAAACCATTCCATGAAAGATTGTGGTCTCTGAGGAAGTCATCCACAAGCTTCTTCACATCGGCTGCCTTAGCAGTTTTTGTAAGAGGCTTACAAAATAAAAACTCTTCTTTTATCATGTTGTCTTTCACAAAGCTAACGAAAACAGCAAGCTGGCTTAGGTTAGAAACGTCTGTGGTCTCGTCCAGTTGAAGGCTGAATTTTGCCGGACTTGAAATGAGATCTGCAACTACTTGAGCCAAGATGTCTTTACATCGTTCCTGCCTAGCCAGCCTTGTAATCATGTCAAACAGATCGGCCCTACGAAATCTTACACTTTTACCAGCAGCTTCTTCGTCCGCACAAATCATTAGGTTATAAACCCTTTTGTAGAAAGTTTGCCTCTGTGTGTGTGTTTTGATTTTGTACACCTGGAAATGTTCATTAGATCAGCCTGTTCATTAAAGACAATGTTTAGATAAAAGCGAAACTGGGGTTACGTGTGTGTGTGGGTGCGCATGTACATTGTGTGTGTGGGTGAGCGTATACATTGTGTGGCTGGAAATTCCTTGTTGAACACAAACTTAGTTTATTTCTTCTTCATCTTCAAATGATTAGCAAATATGTTTTGAGAACACACAGCTTGTCTGACCGCTGTCATCAGACGATCCGACATCTAACCTCTTTTTCACACGTTTATGTGAGACTGCTTTCTCCATCCCCCGTTATCAACATCCGGGTAATTCCACGCTAGCTTTTGCGAATTCTGGACTTTCTGTGCCGTTCGCACTTCAGAGTCGGTCGAAGGGTGCAGAATGTTGATAAGAAATAACCCTCCCTTTCCTTGCCACTCTGCCGCCAAGGTGACATGAGTCAGAAACGGAAAGCTGTTCAAAGGCACATGCGACAACGGTGTAGACAGAAATGCTACGGGCTTGTTACCGCTTTTCCTGGGCTGGCAAGTTCTGCCCTGATCTGTCCGACAAACTGGAGAAAAGAGACGTCCTTAAAACTTTTTTAAGAGGTCGGGTTGGCATTGTTATTGTCTCTAAAGAAGGTGTTATAATGAGAATGCATTAAGATGAGCTAAGTCTTCTAACAGTTATCTTGCTATCTTACGAGATTAAAAATAAACAGTGGTAAAATAATCAGAATAAAGAAATAATGGTCTTTAGACTTCTCCGTTGTTTTGTAAAGCGTATATACATTCACTCCTTCAAGTGAACCACTTCTTTCTTAGTTTGGTTATCGAATGTCCATCTAGTCAAACTGAGACCGAAAGAACAGTGTTTTATGAGTTACGATATTTTTTGTATAAATGTTGTTTTATTCAGTGCTTTACATATCGTGCTTTTCTCGAAATATATGGCTACCTTCTATTTTTTAAATATACAAAAATTAAATGTTTACAAAATAAAAAAAAAGTAAAATCCAGTTTTGGCCCAATTTTGAGGTAACGTACAATCCTCAGAGAACACTCTTTCTGATACAGATATAGGTCTCATCTATCTAGGTGTGAAATTTAAAAATATTCGGTCCAGTTATGAGGATATGAGTATGTGTATGAATCTGTGACTTGGGTAAAAGTGAGAGGGGCAAAATCATCCCATGACAAACGTTCATCCACTGTTTAAATGTTTTTACATGCTTTGATTTATTTAATTACATATGCAGATGTACAGAGCAAAATTGCAACTATAAGTTTGTCAAGTTTAAATTATTAATGTGAGCATCGTTTTATTCTTTGTGGACTTATTCAGTATCTACATTATAGTTTATACTAAGGATAAATTTGGTACTTTCAGATAGAATCTAAAACTCTGGATATACTCAAATGGCCATCAAGGCATTACAATTAGACATATTTTTATTCTACTTTTGTTCATCTTTTTGTAATCTCACTAGTAATTAGTAGCTTTATGAAAGCTGTAAGATTTCATTTATGTATGGAGATTCTAAATGTTTCAAAAAAATCCAGGTATGTAAATATATTGTTTTTTTCTTTTTTTCCACAGGAATTCCACTACTCATGGGTTGATTTTTGTCTTATTTTTTAAAATTAGTTTTTATCTTCCATGTAAATAAATAAGTTTGATTTTATGTTCCAAATAATTATTTCAAAAATAAATTTCATGCTGTAAATAATTAATGATTGTAATTTGTATGTAAATAATTTGATTAATGTTTGTTGTACATAGTTTGTTCAAAAACAACTTTTGCTGTAAATAATTTAAACTGCTTAACCTTATACTTTTTGTTGTAAATAATAAAATTGTTTAATTGCATCTTTTGCCTACTAGTTGTACATATTTGAAGGTGAGGAAACAAAGAGATTGTGAAAAGCTGTTGAATGTTTTCTTCATGGTATGCCAGACTTTGTACTAGGGGTGGATTTAGGAAGGTCGATACAATATTTATACATTGTATAATGTTCAGCAACTGAAATTCAACTGTTTATTTATAATATGATTTCAAAGTTGGTGACTTGCACCTGTAATCAACAAGTCATGCGAAATCTTGAATTTTACATACATTATCTACCTACAAATTACATACCTGCACGAATGGATACATATTCATTTATTCTGTTTATTCGTAGACCCAGGATTTTGAGGTAGTACTGGCGATATTCCCCTTTCATGTGATAGCAACTAGGACACAATCCGTTCCTAACGCATACGACCTCGTCGAGAGACCTGGCATAAGGACGTGCTGCCCGCTCCAAAATTTTTTGACTGTTGCGAACGTACCGACGAGCGAAGGCAGAGGAATGCCGGCCTACGGCTGGTGGCGGCGAGTTCTCTGTCACGGATTTTTCGCACGATTAGTACGCATAGCTTTGCAGGTTCTGGCATTTCGGTGGGTCGGAACTTTTCATCTTACTTATTGAGTATGTCAGGTATACGAGGAACCAAGAGCCGCGAGGAGAGGTGGGAGGACTGGTATGTAGTTTTGCATGTCGGCCGCTGGTTCAGAGATCAGAAAATCTGCTTTGTTTGTCGGGTGAAAGCCTGCTGTACGCGCGAGAAGGTAAAGAACAAAGTAAATCTCTTTCTCTGTGTATACAAGTCTGTTTACGTGTCCATTCGTCGAAAGTTGCCATTGAAAAAGACTTTTCAGCTCTGTTTTATTTACATATTACAGCAATTTGCACCGCACTCCTTTCTAACGTAAAAATGCCTATAGAGCAAATTACGGTTTTAAATCATTCGAGAGAAATGAATTAAACGAAGGGACTGCTATTCTTCATTTCCAACATAGGTATCCTGATAACAACGAAAATTATTTTTTTAATGGGAGTGTAGACTCGGAAGTTTTTTAATTTAAAGAAGCAGTCATTGGTAGCATAGTCGGTTCACTGTATAAGTCCAGCTTAATGTATAAAGTTTAGTGCATTTACACCTTATAGTCAGATTATAGGTCAGACAACCACAGGAAGATTTAATTTTTTTGTTGTTGTTGTTCGGTACACTACTCTCCTTTCTCATCCTCCTACTGTTTAAGTAAACGCCACAGAGTGTGTCACGAGTAATCTGCACGGTCAGATCATGCTACCGAAGCTTTCTCGCCCGCACCTACGGCAAGATCTTCATCATCTGGGCCAGACCTGGGCAAGGGGCGGCCCGCGGGCCGGATTCGGCCCGCCTCCTGTCTGACCGGCCCGCCCGCCTGTATATATACTATATATACAGTATTGGGTAAAACTGAGTTAACTATACAGTCAAATCTCTCTACTATGCCACCTACCGGGACCGAGCAAAAGTGGCATAGTAGCGAGAGTGGCATAGTAGTGAGGGTTCGTAAAAACGGCTTTATTTGCTCAAGTTACCCGTCAGTCCAAAGCAG
>SRHC01000330.1:0-46957 GCA_004794325.1 Pomacea maculata | reverse complement strand
TTTTTTTACATTGAATTTATAGTCGGGACCGAGCAAAAGTGGCATAATACCGAGAGTGGCATAGTAGCGGGGTGGCATAGTAGCGAGATTTGACTGTATTAGTCCGGCCCTCTAAAACCATCCCAATTTCTCATGCGGCCCTTGGGAAAATTAATTGCCCACCCCTGGTCTAGGCTGTATCCAGTCAACAGTCGTGACCATTGTCACGACCCAGTGCACAGCTTAGTGACATAGTACTCAGTGCCACGAAATAGTACTGAGCGCTAGAACTGATTGACTGCCAAGCCAACACAGTTCCTTGTCTAAAGCAGTGGTTCTCAAAGTGCATAAGTCAGGTGGTCCGCGGCTGGCAATTGTCATATGTCACCAAAGTGATGTTTAAAGTGATGCATTCCTCGCATTAACATTTTAATTATAAAGAACGAGGTATACGTAGTTTTATGTCAATTTATTACTATACTACTTTTAAAAAAGGACATTTAGTTTTGAATTGTAATAAAACAAATGCGGCAATTTAAATTTGAAATTCATACTACAGAGTTATTTTTAGGCCTTGGTGGTCCGCCATAGCTTTTACTTAAGTAAAGTGGTCCGCGGTCCGCGGTCCGAAAAACTTTGAGAACCACTGGTCTAAAGTATACATGGCAATCGGACCTTGTAGCAGCATGCACACTATGAAAAAGGTTGTGAAGCCTCACGTAGTACTGCCTTGTACAATAAATATGATTAATAATAGTGTTGCACAAATCTGATTAATGGGATCGGTCTACGTAAGGATTAAAAACGACCGCTCACTACTGACAAGATCAAGGTTGGGAGCAGTGAACAGTATTCTACCTGAGCCAAAACAACCATTTTAAAGTAGGAACGTCCACTGGAACGTGCACCATTCAAATATTAAACTAGTGCAGCAAGGTGAGATAACTCACTAATAGCTACAACAATATCAGTGGAACATTGTGATATTGGCGGAGGTCAGATGCCAAGGATTTGTGGAAACAACGGGAGAAGACCACAAGCTCTGATACAGTGGTGTATGCTTCGGAAGAAGTACTCGGAGTCGTCATCAGCTCTCGCCCATTTCTTACAGAACGATTTGGGAATCTCTGCCAGTCCTCACAGCATCACTTGTGTCTAAGTCTACGCTCCGACTTCACTAACGAAACGACCAAGGTCTACAGTCATTTGGGAAACGATCGTAAGACAGAATCAAAAAAAGGGCACATTATTAGTACTTGGTGAGAGGAAGGCGAAGGTCGACCCATACTCATACCAACAATGAGCAGGGCGAGTAAGTAAATTTGGACAAAGGAAAACCAAAGAGCAAAAAAATTTATACTCCTAGACATTGCACCACAGACTAAACTGAGCCAATAAACTTCATCCCTACTAGGAATGGACAATGATCAGCTTTATTTGTCTCAGTGGGCAATTGGAACATGGGAAGGTGCTCTACTCACAAAAGTAAAAGTTGGAAATAAAGTTTGTTGCAAGGTGTAGCGTTTAAAGATGTCAACAGTGAAAAATATTGGCAAATGAAGGGAAAACAATTGGCAAGTCACAATTATATATGTATAAAACAAACTTACATCAAGGATATTCATGTGCACACCTACAGCATCACACACACACACACACCACTGACATTCATCTGAGGTCGAGCAGCTGGATTTCACATGGCACAAACGATTTCAGGTGCCTATTACTTTTACTCATAGGCATGGAATAACGTTTACCTGAGCTTAATAATACAAATTCTCTCGTTAGTACATGTTCAGTTGTTGACAAAAGGCGTGAAGCTTTCCTGTTTAGTTGATCACAGAAAGAAGCTAAATCCCCCTGTTTGATACCAATTATCATAGAACAGATGTGGACAATACTGTTTAGAGTTTAGACTATTCCTATCATGGACAGAGAGATTGCGAAACCAGCATACAAATGAAAAGGATAAAAGACTCTCAATAAATGATTAGTAGAAACGGCCTAAAACTGCTTGACTAACTGAAAAATCATTAAGCTTATGAAAAAAGGTACATTCTTTGTTGGACACATTTAACAATGTGTTCGGTGTTTAAATTCCATTTGAGCTCGCAATCAAAAATAGTTCCCAGGTACCTTAAAGAGTTAACAGTTTCAACAGGTTTACTGTGTATCACACTGGGAGCAACATAATCCTCTTTGATTCTCCTAAAGTATACATTTACTTCTTTTGTTTTGTCTACATTTAACTCTTCAGATCATTTGCTTCACAACCAAACTGACTAAACCATGCAATAAATATTCAACTCCTTTCCAAAAAAGAAAACACTAAACAGTGTGCCAAAATTACAGAACCATCAGTAAAGTGATGCTCTAGTAGCCAAGGTATTTCGAATTTGCTTCAAAACCACCAGTAAGGAACTGTTAACAGAAGAACAGGCTGGTTTCGAACCAGTTAGGAGCATAGGAGCACAAAATCAACGCTATCTCTTCAATAATTTCATTGACGTAAAAAACTCAACAGATTATAGCATGGTTTCTTGAATGTGATGCAAAATTCAACATCCAAAAGGGCCTAGTTTCGGTCATTAGAGCGTTACTGAAACAGGCAACTCTTCGTACGAGATAGGAAACACATACACAAAAAAAATCTGAATTTAAGAAGTAAATATAATATAAGAAAATATTCAACAAAGTAGTTCCCCTATTACACAGATATACACTACGATACACTAAAACCGTTAGCCCTCCTTTCACAATAAAAGTCTTTCATTACAGTTATTTCTGTTGAAAGTCCTTTTTGAAACCTCTACCGTCAACATGAAAGGACATAGCATAGACACAACAATTTTTTCCCGGCTGCTGCCCCTCTCGAAGTACAGGAAGATCCGGCACACAACATATGAAGAAGTCAGATGAAAAAAAAATGGCTTGACAGAAATATACAGTTAAAAAATTTAATAGCCATTTAGCTTAATTTTACATTACTCCTATTTAAATATTACCCAATTAATAATTTACATTTGGTTAAAAAGTACACAAGATTAAAATAAAAAACAAAACTTATACAGACTCACCTCAACAGGTTTTCCAGGGAATAATGTTTTCACAACACAGCTCCGAGGAAAACTGTCAGCTTCCGTGAGTGTAGCACATGCCTGCTTTCGACTAATTTGCAAGAACAATGTCAGGTTGTAGAATTGAAGTTAAAAGGGATACAAATGTATATTTGTAGAGAGAGAGAGAAAGAGGGGGGAAAGAGAGAGAGTACTTCTTATCCTAGACCAGGGATGGGCAACCTATTTTTTCCAGATTTTTTTCAGGCCATTTGGATATTCATAACATAATTCTCGGGCCATGCAAAATTCTCAACTTAACAATTAGTTTATTCCTTGTTACTCCTCGAGGAGCATAGGGCCTCTACACCACCTCTCCAGCGGACCAGGTTTTGGGCAGTTGGGCCCACGTGGTTCCGACGTCCTTTGCCTCGCTCTCTACTGTTCTTGTCCAAGTCTGCTTTTGTCTCCCAACTCTCCTCTTCCTGAGGCTTCCAGTCAAGTGCCTGCCTGGCAACGGTGTCAGCTGGTTTGCGCAAGGTTTGTCCTATCCAGCCCATTTGATGTCTTGGCTAGTGGCATTCTGGTTGGTTCTTTTCCACAGGCTGCTGTGGGAGATCTTTTCAGACCATCTTATTCCCATAATATGGAGTAGGCATCGGCTGGTAAAGGTCTGGAGCTTGTTGTTGATTGTGTTTGTTACTCTCCAGGTTTCAGAACCATACAGTAGGACTGCCTTCACATTGGCATTGAAGATGCTGGTCTTACAGCTGAAGGATAATGCTCGGGAGTTCCAGATGGGGCGTAGGCTGTTGAAAACATGCCTGGCCTTGTTGATGAGCCTTTTGATGTCATTGTCCGCTCCACCGTCCTTATTGACAATGCTCCCCAGATACACGAAGTGGTCTGTTTCTAGGATGTTCTCTCTAGAAGTTGGATTGGTAGTGGGATTGCTTGTTGTAGATCATTATCTTCTTTTTGTTGAACCTTAAGTCAGTATTCTCTGGTTCCTCTGCTAGCTTGCTCAGTTTGGTTTGTGGATGCTGCTGTTGATGAGATAGGAGACTAATGTCATCTGCAAAGTCCAGGTCCTGTAACTATTTGGTGAAGGTTATTATTGTCTTGGGTCGTCTTGCACACAATCCAGTGTATGACCATCAGGAAGATTGTCGGTGATAATATTTGACCATGTCTTACGCCAGTCTTTATTACGAAAGGTTTAGTGAGTTTGCTGCTGTGGATAACTTTTCAGGACGAGTCTTTGTATAACCCCTGGCTTATGTTTATTAGTTTAGGTGGAACACCATAGTCGATCATCAGCCTCCAAATGACCCTGGGTACATTATCAGATGCCTTTTTAAAATCCACAAAAGTTATATATATACACAGGTAGGACTGCCACTCAATAGATTGCTCAATGATGATACGGAGGGTGACAGTGTGGTCAGTGCATGACATATCCTGACGAAACCCTGCTTGCTCTGGTCTCAGTCTCTTGTCTAGTACCTTTTTTTTAAAAAATCTTTCTAGTCAACTTAAGAATAAGCTCGTTTTATTTGATCAAGCCGTAGTTTTGCCACAGTGTGTTAACACCTTTGCAACTTGCACATTCCCAGGCACTGTCCTCTGAATCACCAAAATACAGGCCGCTAGCAGAAGATGTGTTTGTCCAGTTAGGTACTTGTGTGTGGTCTGTCTATCCCGTAATGGACGTTCCGTGTTTGTCCCTCGAAATTTACGTTAGTATTGTAATTCGCTTAATAGAAATTTATATGTATATATCTTCCTAGACAACGAAGACAAAGAAGATTTTTGAGAACTACCTCAAAAGAGCTCAAGGTATCTATAACCGAAGGCATGGGGTGCTAGATGTACACTTGTAGGAACATACTGGAAACGACAGGCTCCTTCGCTATCTTTGACACTGATACGCATCGGCTGCCACGATTTCCTTGTAGTTTGTCTTTCGGCCAGGTCGTGGTTCCATCTGATTAACCTGGAGTCATACACAACGAGAGATAACGCGCGCGTTCGTGCGGCTTATACAATTAGAACAAAGACCTGCCGCCCAGTGCGAACTGACCAGGTGGGACACGCACCACGCTTACGCAACTATCTGTCGCTGTTTCGCGGCTGGTTTGCTCCAGAACGTCTGCTACTTGCAGCCAGCCGTGGGGATTGTTGTCTTCGGCAATTACTGCCTGGCGATAGCCTATCTCTCCCCCCGGAAGCTATTAGTTCTTATCGGAAGACAATGTCCAACTGCGCTTGCTTGTGTCTTTGCAGGCAAACAGTAGCAGCTGAAAAAAGATGAAATTGCTCAGTTGCGAAATTGACGCTGATAAATTAATCAACACGGCAATTTCTTTATCATATTAACTGGGCAAGCCTCTGGCTGCTTATTCTCTGATTTATTAATCCTAAGCGTTGGAGGCTTGTCTTTGTCTCGTTTGTTGCTGTTGTTCCGTAGCGAGAAAGGGCTGCCTTTTATGAGGTCTTACAGACTGTACAAATGAAGCCAGCCGAAAATGTGGTAAAGGAATGTGAACATAATTTGCTCCTCCGTCCTATTCGTATCGAGGCTGCACGAGTAGTTTTTATGTCTTCTCCGATGCATCTCATTTGACTCTTAACCAATAAACCTTACATGACAGTTTCTGGCGAGTCGTTGCTGCGGTTCGTATTTGTCTGGAATAATTGACAACGGCATGGTCATATCGTGTCCCTTCTGTTTCGCAGGCTTGAGATGTTTTATACAGACATTACCTTCAGAAATCGTAAAACGCTGCCAACAGCAACAGCTAGTCGGCTGGAGAGAAAATTTCTCATCATGGTCTGATCTATTGATAAGAAGCAGGGTTGTGTTTCAGTTCACAATTAACGCCGTTTCCGCTATCAGAAATCATCCCCACTTCCCCCTCTGCGCGCGAGCAGCACACGAGCGTATAAGAAGGAACCGAGGATGCGGCAGCTGTTGTTGCAGTCCTTACACACCACCAAGTCCAACGGCCTCTCCATGCGTGCTGACCCTAGAATAAAAGTGCCGACCCAGAAACCGGAACCTGCGCGTGCCCCAATGAGGCGTTGAGCAAAGGTCGTGACCCAGTTAGATTTCAATTTGATTGTTAGCATGTGTTTTGGCGGTCATGTGCGCATGTGTGGCATAAAATTGGTGCATTAAGTTCAAAAGATATTTGTAACAGATGGGCTGGAAGCGACCATGTTGGAGGATGTGAATCAAGGAGGATTAGAGAAGCGAAACAAAAAGAGTAATAAAAAGTCCCAAACAAGAAAACCGATACGGGTTTTACCTACCTGGTAGGTTTTGTCTGCCGCACAATGATCTCATCCACATGCTGAAATGCTTCATTAAGACGCAGTGA
Source organism: Pomacea maculata (assembly GCA_004794325.1). Taxonomy (NCBI): domain Eukaryota; kingdom Metazoa; phylum Mollusca; class Gastropoda; order Architaenioglossa; family Ampullariidae; genus Pomacea; species Pomacea maculata. Next base: position 40,539 of record SRHC01000330.1, on the reverse strand, counting down.
AAATGTTACAATGGCGCGATAACATTTTACTTTATTTTACTGAACAATAAGAAAGACAAAATCAAACATACATGGAGTTAAAAATACGCCCTAGGGCTCAAATTAGCTAGTGCTACATGCTCACACATCGTGATATACACGCCAGCATATTTGCCTTTCACTTGGTTTTTAAATATTTGTCATGAAATGGGGCATATGGGTTTAATATGATCAGAGATCTCACCTCGTTTGTCATTTTATTTTAGGTGCTTTAATTATTGGTAGGAACACTTGTGAACTCAACGTGAACAGCACGGTCTCGACTTGGCGTTTACCGATGACACTTGTTTATTTGGTAAGGTACAAAAGTTGTAAACTTGATGAATGTTCATACAATGTATAAGAATCATGGTACAAGATCAGTGTAGAAAAGACTGATTGCTATGCTATAGGTGAGAAGAGAAAGAATCAAGACGTGCTGTCCAGTATCAGCCTGTTCGCACCATACTCAGTATACAGATATAGCTGTCTAAAGGCATACTCAGTACAGTGGCCAGAGAGTTAAATCCCTTGTAAGTGTAGAGCATTGAATACTGAGTATGCGGTGACAGACTACATATTATTATACATAATATTACTAATCCTAACCCTAACCCTCTGGCCACTACACTGAGTATGCCTATATGCACGTGAGGCTCTGTACCGGAGAGCGGGCTGCAAGAATGGAAGTCGGATATTAACGCAGCATCTCGTATTTTTTCCATTGTACTCAGACATAACGAGTGTACATACATTTGTTTATGTTGTTAAATGTATAGTTAGTGACTTTATGTTGTTAAATGTGTGAATAACCACCTTGCGCTGTAAACTGTAAAGGGTATAGCTAATGATCTTATGTTAATGAGGCGTGTGCCTAGATATTTGAGATATCGCAACTCACACAGTGCACGGTTTACTGGAACTTCAGAAAAGGGTACATGTATCCAGGCCCGTTCTTAGCCCCCGCGGGGCCCGAGGCAAAGGGCATGTGCGGGGTCCTCACATAAATCCAGCAATAGCTCAATGCACGAACGTTCATGCGCGATAAATCCTCGGTGTCCAGCAGCCTTCTGTCTCCAAGCGCGTCCAGCGAGAATGTGATACGGCTGACTACACTTCCATATGCCTAGTTACCATATCAATCAAAAGCGCGGGGCCCCTTGAAGCGCGGGGCCCTAGGCAGATGCCTCGTCCGCCTGCCCCTAAGCACGGCCCTGCATGTATCACATACTGAGATTAAAATAGTATCAGGCCCTGAGTTCATAATAGTATCATGCACTGAGTTGATGTACTGTATCGCGTACTGAGTTAAAATAATTATAGTCCCACGTACTGAGCTTAGTTTTCTGGATGATCACTAATAGATGACACAGATCCTCCATTTACTTTATCTTATTAAAGAAAACTCATGACATCTGTCTTTACCATTGTCGTCAACGAATGATGGACTGACGACAAAGTGCTTCATCTGTGAATGTACCGTTTTAGTTTAATTTTACTTGGACAGCATAGTTGCGGGCATTATATTGGCGATCTCTTAATGTGGTCATTTTTGCAGAAAACCCGTAGAAAGAGACGATTGCATTCACTGGCATGTTGCATGTGCAAACGCGAATTAAAAAAAAAATCATATCCTGTTTCCTCAGTTCCATGTTTATTGTTTATATTGCGCATTTTATAATGACTTTATTTTTTCACTTCTATTTTGATTTATGATTATTTAAAAGTTTCATCCCATATATACTGCACACCATTTCGATGTTCATTATTTTAATGAATATACAGTAATGAGAAGACTTTCTACTATAAATTCGCCACATTCTTCCTTCCCTCAGCAAACTGGACACGACTTGTGTTTACTTCACAATCTAGGTTCGCCTATTCTTGGCAGCTTGAGAAACAACCTCAAGGCTCTCTAAACTAAGAACCTTTAAGGGATCGCTATCCCCGCGATGTATATTTGACCCCACAAATAGTCTTATGTCTCTCAGCTGTACTTACGCCGCACAGCGCGACACCTCACTAATTGTCTCGATCGCTTCAAAAAAAAAAAAAAGAAAAAAAAAGAACACCCGCATAAACTAAAAGTTTTAGGGTTTAAGCCTGTTGAGTTTACTGAGATCCACTCACAGAACCACTAACAACAAAAATTCTCCCTTGCGAGTCGGGAAGTGCAGGTTATTCACTTCAAGAACCTTCGCTGATGGAGCTGAAAGAAAGCTGACCTTTGCTACGGGGATTAAGCTCTTCCACAAAGCACGCGACAGAAGGTGCAGTCAGCATTGCTAGCGGAGGTGGAGCCACCTGAGCTTGGTTTTCATTATCGAGGGTTTGAATGCTTAGGGAGAGAACATTCAACAACACCTGTGTAAACAACTTCGCACCTTTTCCTCTTTGGTTATGTTTGACTCTAATCATCACAACACACATAAAACACATCTTCCAAGAAATTTGTTAAAAGTTTGAAGCTAGTGGAAGAATACAAATATTAGTAAAAATAAGAGCAAGGACGTTAAAATGGAGTAGGTAAAGACGAGATTCAGAAATAACACTGGAAATATTACAAAAACCTGAAAAATTAAAAAAAGTTTAAAAAATAAACTTGACCCACAGGAAAGAGCGGGTGTGACAAATGACCGAATAACTTACGAAACCAGAGTGATTGTAACTAGTATTATAACCAGTAACAAAGTCCGAGAAAATTCTATAAAAGCCTAATGTTATTATAACTAGGGTCATTATAACTAGTGTTATAATAACTAGTTTTACTACATCTAGAGTCATTATAATTAGTGTTATTATATCTAGATTCATTATAACGTGTCATTATTACTAGAGTCATAATTAGTTTTATTACATCTAGTGTCATCATAGTTAGTGTTTCTATAACAGTAACACACCCCAAAACGAATTTTTCTTACAGCCTAGTGTTTATATAATTATGAACACAGACCAACATAAATTTGATAGTGAAGTTTCTGATTTTTCTTTCACTGCGTTAGTCATGATTCGTTCCGTTCTCCCAGTGGTGATACTAGTGGAGGGGTACAGATGGTGGTCATAGTGATTATTATTTACTTATTTATTCTCAGCGTCCTTAACAACTTTATTAGCATTACACTAAGGTTATTTTATTGCAAATAAAATACAGCGAAATGCTTGCAGACATGTCCCCTGTATCCGCCTGTGTGAATGTGTTTGTGCGCAAATGTCGTGTGCGCATGTGTTTATCTGTCTGTCACACCTACTTTACCGACTAATCTGCCTCTCTCAATTTGGCACTTGATTACAAAAAAGGGGGATTAGCTTTCTTTGATATAAGCTATAATCACCAACAGCCAACAGACCTACGCTTAGTCTCAAGCACACACACACCTCTCTCTATAGATAAAAAGAGAGATAAGACGGATAGACAGATATAAAGAGAGACATATAGAGATATACAGAGACACGAACAACAGTGTTTCTCTCTCTCTCTCACACACACACGGAGAAAAGCACACATGGTCTCTCTCCCGAGCGACCACGAAGATACCTATTAAAGTAACAATATGATTAACAAGAAATGTTTATTGTGATAGCAATACTACAGGCCTCGAGTGATTTCTTATTCAGTCTGTTTTACGGTGTTAAAGACAAATAAGTGATACATTAATACAATATGATGCACAAAGAATTATAATAATATGCAATAATACAAATAATACAAAGCAGTAAACGCTAGTGAGACAAACAGTTGGAAACATCTCTACAGGCACAAAAGTACTACGATCGCAAGCGCGCACACACACACCACCTACACACACCCTATACACAGATACACACGCCGACCTATATGCATCCCATACGCATTCACACTTACACACCTCTCTTTATGAGTGCACGCACGCACACACATGTATATGTATAAAAGCGAGCTCTTTCTTCCTCTCCTTTTAACTCTTCTTGTGAGTGCGCACAAGCTTCATTGAAAAGTCTTCATTATTCATTTTGGATGTAAGCCTAATAAGGCAATACAAAACAACAATCTACATTTACAGAGGTGCTGGAAGCTTTGAGTAATATCAAGTCTAAAATCCTGAATGTGACACTGCCATTGTGTGTGTGTGTGTGTGAGAGCATTATGCAATGTTGCTGTCGGTTGTTCTGCGTGCTTATCTTCAGATCCCGTTATCAACTTTGTTGTGCCTGTGTTCTGTTTCATCTGTCGCTACTCTTCGCTGACTTACTTCGTTTTGTTTGATATCAACAATATACACTTAAGAGTGAATAGGTTTGGAGATGACAAACTTCTGTTGTTTAATCACTAACGAAGTTACCGATCATGTTCTCCCAACACAACCTGTTTTGTTTTTTCGAAGGTTTTATGTACACACGAACACACGCATGCAAGCACACGTTCTGAACTGCACTTTGCTATCGTTATTATTGGCTGGGACTGATGTTTATTGTGGCAACTGTGATGGTGATACTGATGTTTATTGTGGCAATTATAATGGTGATACTGATGGAGTCTAAAGTGAATTGTGCTTGCTGAGAGTGTGTTATTACTATTGCTAAATGCATTATTCAAAATTTTAAGTGTCACAGGAATTAACGTGAAAAACTCGTCAACAAACAAGTCGAACTAACTAAAAACTTCATTTTTTCTAACAATACAGCTTCCTTTACATCTTTAATTACGAAGTACAAAACTCTGTATACATGAGTTTTGTACTTTGTAAGTAAAGATAGAAATGTGTATCAAATCTCTTGAACACTGAAAACAACAAAGAGAAAAACATGAACATTTCAATGTCTAATAAAGGTAATGATAAATAAATTTTGACTTAGTTTTGAGCACTTCACTAATATCCCTTTATAAGTATGAATCAGCCACACGCACGCATGCATTCGTTTACAGATCATTACAAGAAAGGCGTAAAGACTGACATAGTAACAGAATAGATGGACAGACATGATACAAAAACCAGACCTTTCTTTCCATGCCTGCAAGCTTCAACATGTCCAAAACAAACATACTGTAAACGTAGAGACAGCAACGACATATTGGTAGTTTCTGTTGTTTGCATCGCTTGTCCTCTCACTCTCACATCATCAGTGTCAGATATGTTGACGGAGCATTTCAAAACCGACCTCACTACATCCCACTCTTCAGGAAACTGCTTTCTCATTTACACACTTGCATGCGACTCTAACTTCTACGCGTTGGTAAACGGATGATACCTGCCGGGATGGAAACTGAGGCTCCGTCCGACCACGGGCTTCCACCCCGCAAACATGTCATTAGTCACTGCCTCTGGCATGGACGATTTTTCTGATGACGACAGTGATAACGATAGCGCCCCTGCCCCTGTCGAAACCAAGGCTGGGGGGGCCAACACCGGAGAGGACACTCCGAGGACGCAGTCCCAGAAACGATGAGGAGCTTGTTTGTGAAGGTTTCGGCAGCTGTAGCCAACGTAGGGGCACAAGGTAGGAAAGGTTAGCTTGGCGGCGGGCACTGCGCTTCCTCCTGCAAGCGACCCCTCTGAAGCACCAACGTTGGCCACTGCAAGTCCGTCGCTGCACACACCACCAGGAAGCACACCGACGTCTGGGCGTGGTATGTTATACGCAGTTGAATCCAGAACGCTTGTGCCCAGCAAGTAGGAACATCGGAGTGGCGATTCCCCAAATGAAGATGCAGGTTGTTCCGAAGAGGGGGTCAGCCCATAGCTCTTGAGGCCGTAGTTGTAGAAGAGGAACTCCGTGATGGGAAAACGAGACAACGCAAGATCGTAGCCCCTTGCCTGTGCCCGCTGAAGACGCTCAAGAAACTCCTTCGAGGACTGCGTTCTGAAGGATCCTTTCTTGCTGCTGCCGCCACCACCACCACCAGCCATACCAGCAGCAGCAGAAGCGTTGGCATCGCTGCTCGCAGCATCACCGACTGTGCTCGGGAGTTTCGAGGGGTTTGTTTCGAGAGCCATAGCTGTGCTCATGCCTGCGTACTTCAGCCCCCAGTTCTCTTCTACGGTTGGGTGGAACAGCTGCAGATCGTATGGGTAGCACGAAAACGGGTATCCGCGCGGCACGTTAGGCTCTTGCCAGAAAGAAGCGGGTAGCTGTCGGTCCCGTAGTGGCACCAGTGACGATCCCATGTGTTCAGTCGGGCCGCGATCGCCTTGCGCCCATTTCCGCATCACTCCAGTAAAACTACCAACATGTCGCTTGCTGCACGCGCCACTGCAGTCCCCGCGGGAGGCCATCGACCATGCGTGGTGATGGAGAGGATCAGGAAGAAGAGGGTGACCTGAGAGTGTAGGAGGCTGAGATCGATGCTGGCTAAAAGCTGCAGCATGGGTCCGTACTATGTCCTCGGAGTCTGGGTTCTGCATAGTTAAAATGTCCCACGTGTGTGTCGCAAGCGTTGAACAATATGTCTGGCAAAGACAGCGTCGACGATGTCGAGGATTTTTAATTCTCTGGTGAACCTGACACATGCACACAACGGGAAGAGTGATTATTTCACAAAGTTGTTGTAATCAGCTTGGTATCTATTCCTTAACTGCCGTGATCACAGTTTTTGGCATGACGAGTCGAAGTGTAAATTTTCACAAACTTTCACACAACCACAAACGCGGCATCACATTTCCCAATCCGTTGGTTTTAGAAACTGATGTCACAGGTAGAAATTTCCGTTGACAAATGCCGACTGTCCGAGAGATCAGCATGAAACAGTTGCAAAAGGTAGACAACGTATTCAAAGTAGAGTTCTTTATATCTTCTCCTGATCACCACACAAGCTAGCAGAATTGTTTAGATTCTTGTTACTCCTTTTCTTTGCAGTAATTTTATGTGGCAAAAGTGTCAATCATCATTGTCTCCTGTGCCTCGTAAAAGCTCATTACTTAATTTCCTCACGGAGTACAGCGCGAGTGAACAGTGAAAGAATACCGCAAGCTTGTCAGCGACCTCCGCCGTCGGCAGTTTTCCTCTCATCGTTTTTTCAGACGTTGTGAAGAGAAGGCTGACAAAACATCGGTCGTTTTACGAGCATCACGCGTGCACGCATGCGCGTGAGCGCTTGAAAAGTAGCAGGCTCCGCCCCCAGCACGCGACTTTTTTTGTTACTGGCAGCCCTCGTGCTGCTGGGAGTAGGTAAAGGTTGTAAAACAACGCCAATGTCTCTCCCCCGCTCTTTCTGTTTTTACACTTGGCGTTGTTCACACATTCTTTCGTATACAATTTGCCTGAGACCTGGTCTGTCTTCCGAATCAACATGTAATCGCGGATCGCGAGTTAGTGAAAAGAAAGAATCAGACTTCAGGTATCGATAGACTGAGAAAGGGAAAGTCAAGACTGGGAACAATTCAAGAGTATGAAAGTGACAGGTAAGAGAAAGAGAGAGGAGGGGAGGGGTCTAAGAGAGGATGGAAAGAAGATCATGCTCCCTGCGTGTCAGGAAAAAATAGTCAAAGTTTGCGAAAAACTGAAAAGTTCAAGGATTTTGTAAACAAATAGGAAGAGAAAGAGAGAGAAACTATCCTTCCTTAGCTGCGTTTGAAAAATAAATTATTTTTGCTACATCAGAAGTGAGGAATTTCGTGCTCACGAGTTTCTTTGTTTCATATGAACACTTTCAGTTTCAGACTTTGTAAGTAAGCGCTGGTGATATAAAGAAAATGTAAGAATTTTTGAAACCGCACATATATCACATTCGAAGCCTGCCTAGGTTTCTTACAAGACAAATCGTCTTGGGGAAGAGAAGCTGGCTGCATTTCGAGGTACTTGCGAAACTTTCACAGCGACATAACCTGCAAGCTGAGGAAATGTAAAAGAGGCAGGACATGATGGCACGAAATGAAACAATGTAAGTTAAATATATCGCTGAATTTACTTTTTGAAATTTTGTGCAGTTCGGAAGGTTGGGTAGTCGACAATTTGAAGAGAGAGGGTAGCAGACTTGTCCCATATGTTGATCATAGTCATTTAGACGTTAATCTCAGATTTCTTTCTGACCTTTCTTCCCTTCCTTATGTCTGACAGGAGAACGTGTATTCGTGCTCACTTATCAGCATCATCTTTATCGTTGTCGTGGAATCTTTCTTTTTGCGTGCTGTGGTGTCTTTATTTATCGGTTTTATCCCCACAGCCGTGGGTTGAGGTAACGCAGGTAGTGGAGTACTCTGCCGTCTGAGAGTGCACTCTTCTCCCTGCTTACCATCCACACTTTCATGGTAACAATGCAACATAACATAAGAGGAAACCCCTAACTTACCAATCACCACACCTGCTTCTTTCCCCTCCTTAAATGTAAGACATAAGATGGTATTCAGAAGATCAATGAGTGAGACACGAGTGGATATCAAGACATACAATTATTTAAACATCAACAAGTGTTTGGTTTTGGTCTATGAGTTCTTTGGATCTTCTTAATACTGTTAACCTAGTGAACACAATTTACTTTCAGCATTAACATTACTATTGAACCAAGCATGCATGCACTTATTCAGTGGTTACAGGACTTATATCGGACTGTCTTGGCAGCCAGTCACTGTGGTCTCTATAGTAGATATCGAGGTAGGTAAAGAGAAGATGGTTACACCACTAAACGGATGTCCTCTCCCCAGTTCAGGTGCGGGAAGACTTAGCAACGGTCGTCTCGCAACTGCAGTCTTCTTGTCGATTGGCATTTCTTGTAAAGTTGTCTTCTGGGAGAGCGGCGACGACAGAGTGACCTTCTGTCTCTTACTCCGCCATTGCTGTGAGACGGGTGCTGATGGCATTTCTTACTCCGACACAAGATACCGCTCACATGTGCCCTTTCCAAGAAACAAAGTGTGCTACTCAACATAGTTCCCTATAAAAAATATTAACTCTGTCACCACCATTTACACATAACAACTTTCCGATTAATCATCTTAATGATTATCAATCATATCCTCGCTAGCAGAATGTAATGGTGTCAGACACACACCTACTTATTTTACTTGCCCTATCCTGATTTTCCTAGCTACTCTCTATCTACACCACTGATTTCTCACATTTTCTGGAGGCTGCTGCGTGTTCTACTGGGTGTGTTAATTTATTCATCAATTCTTCATTATTGCTTTAAATGTCGCTAGCCTCGGACAAATTGCATAAATAATCTAAAAATATTTAAAATCATAGGAATAGATAAGATCCAAGAGGACCTTCACGAAGTAGCAAACTGGTTAAAATATAACGGCTTTAAACTCTCAGCCCCCTAAAACCCAGGCAATAATATTTAAAAACGAAACCAGAAAATACACTATCCTAAATTAATACAAAACCAAACAACCCTTAACTACAGCTCTCATGTACAATTAGGAGTAATTTTCTCAAAATAAGTAAATTAGACATCTTATGTAGTAAAAATAACTACCTCTGTCAAGTAAAGGAATAAATATAAAAAGAATGAACACTAGACAACTGTGGCACCAACCTGCTTAAACCCTATCAAACCCAAGAAATGTCTAAACTAACATAAACTAACATAACCTTTAGTTCATCTGAGATCCCTTCTTCCAGCAGTGCGAAATCACCTTTAGGTGGAAGTATTATTTTTTTCAAACATAACAAAAAGAAATGAAAGTGATGAAGAACAAAATCAAGATATTAACTGAATATAAAAACAGATTAGATATGCGTGCAGGAATCAGCTCGATTTTGGGATCAAGCAAGATGTTAATAGATGGGGTAGGGGTGGGGTGAAAGGGAAAACTCGTTCAGCCGAGCATTAACTGGCTCACTTTGCCGCTCCATTAGCTGGTCTAAACATTCGCTGGAATCGCTTCTTACTGCCGCTGTACTCCGGCCCACTTTTTCTCGTGTGCACGTGCACATTCCATTTCTCCACCACCACGTCTCTTCAGTGGAGTGCACGTGCAGATGGGTCAGGTTGTCCTGCAATGTCAGATGAAGATCGACGAAAAGGAGCTGCCGTGAGACAACTTTGTGCTCTGTGTGGGTGTTGGGAGGAGGGAGGGTGTATGGTGTGCGCATGGACATGCAGAAGAACTTATTAGTCTGTAAGTGTATCTTTCTCGCTATAGAAAAATTTGAAGCGACTGTTCTACAGTATGGAACACGTGCTTATGTACACGTGTACGCATGCGCACTCGGAGTTAGCATTTACAGCGCATGTTTGCTCGGCCCTACACCCAATCGTCCAAACGCTTCCTTCTTTCCCTCTGCCATCTGCATGGAATCGAGCCTCGGTAAAACACTATTCATGTTATGCACCCTCGTCAGAACCTCCAGCCAGTGCCAGAGGCTTCTAAAAGTTCTGGAATCTTGCTAGTGTAATAATGAAAAACCTTGAAGTCCACAGTCTTTTCCACGGCACGGACCCCGGTGCTTTGCTTGAGCCACGCTGCAAGCGCCAGTGGGAGGATGGTGTGGGGGAAGTGTCAAAACAAGCTCAAGCACGCGGCGGGCGGCGCGCGGTAGAGGATCGGCTTGCCGCACCACCACGTGTCGCTCCGCGCGGCTGTCATGCCTGTGTCACATTGCGCGCGTGCTTCGCGGAGCACTCAACATACTGGTCCTTAACCCTCCTACAGCTGCTAACGCCAGGCTGGTTGCTGTGCGTCAGAAATGGCGGCATTCACGGACCAAACTGTCAGAGACCCCCTGGAATAAGCTAGCTGAAACGATCGAGCTATGGAAGTCCAGATCAGCTCTCCACTCTCTTTCCCTTCAGTAGGTGTGTCTGGTACCAAAAATTGGAGATTCTCCATTCAAAATAATAATAATAATAAAAAGTGCAGATGTCAAAATTCATGCGAGTTGAGCAAGGAACAAAGGCTTTAATAATAAAAGCGGGCGTCTGGGCAGTGATTTATAAGTGGTCCACTGTGTCAAGAACACGACATGTGGCGCCCCTGCGTGTCCTTCAACCTCCTTCTCTAAAAATCAGGTGCCCGAATATTTTATGGGCAGAGAGAACTTTTTTTTTTTTTGCCATACACGTAGTTCTCGAGAAAACACTAAGCCACCACGTGATGCAGAAATGCGCAGGTTTAACAGTCTTATCTGTTTCTTGGTTTCGATCAACATGCAGGCAGTTTTCACAGATACTATGCAGAGGTATCACTCCGTATCAGCTCTGATTGCTGTAATAAACTGTCCTTTACCAAACATATGATGACTTTGACCACCTGACTTTCACTCTTCCGCTGAATATCTCGTTATAATATTTATTGCATATCTTACAACTTTTTACATCAGGGTGTGTAGAACACAATATTGTGTAGTTGTGAAAGAGAGAGAGAAAGGGTTGGGAGGTTGGTTAGCTGCTTTGGCAGGAAAGTCCTTCAACCGAAAGGTAATTTTGCACTATGACGGGTTGGTTTATTCTTGTTACTCCTTAAGAACCATAGGGCCACAACAACACCTCACCAGTGGACCCGGTTTTGGGCAACCCCCTTTTCTAGAGAGAAATCTTCCTGACCAGGCCCCTGTTGTGGTACTGTTGCAGTTTCTGTAACAGTTCATTTTACATAAGTGGGTTGTTAGCCCAAAGCAAATCCTCAACTTGAAGGCCAGGGTGCAACATTTTAGTCTGGCCTTTCTCCCGACAGACCTGTACCATTGGTGATTATGCACTATGGTGAGGAAACCAGAAACTGCTACTCCAAATATTGCACTTTATATATCATAGATCCACTGAAAAGGGGACTTGCTAATTTTTAATCATTTCTTCCAGCGACAGGAATAGATAAGGGCAGGTAAAACATAAGGTGACGATCATGAGTCTGTGGTTTGCCTACGTGTTTCTCGCTCTCGATCCAGAAATGTCGTCAACATCCTGTTGGCACAAGCCGAGGTAAGCAAGAAGGATTAGTGCTAGGATCTTGTTGAAAGTTTTGGAGGTTTGCGTTGCATGATGTATACATATTTGAGAAGCAAGCGAAGGTAAACAGTTTGTTGGCAGATTCTCGCTGTCAACCTACAGAGTCCACTGTCTGTCTCTCAAAGCTCCCTCACACACACCTACACACACAGCACTTCATTCAAGTAGATATCTGCATAACTTATTAAAAAGAATATATATAAATTGAGGTAATTGTTCAAATGTATGTTTAAACATGAATGGGAGGCTACCTTTAGTGTATTACCCCTGAGTGTATTCTTCTGGAAGTTACTTCCCTTTAAATATGTTTTTCTGGGTTAACTGCTTTGGATGATTCATTTTTCTCTTGCACATGACTTTTATAGCGGCCATTTGTCCTTCTTGTAAGAGAGAAAGAGAGAACAACATAAAAATTGAGAAAAAAGTTTTCATGCGTGCAAGGTTGTGTGTTTGCATGTGTGTGTCAGTGTGTGTTAGAAAAACAGAAGGTAAGAGATTTTGAAGTTCAAAGAAGGAAAGGGAACAATAAACGCGCACAGTACAATGTTAAGATTAAAATAAATATATATTGCTAGTACACTATACAAGATATCAACAACACAACAATAGCAACAAAATGAAGAAGAAATATAATCGTCATCATCATCATCACAAATTATATTATAGCATATTCATGTGACTTTTAAAATGTGACTTATAAAATATTCAAATAAACAGAAGTATCACTAGAACAACCGATTTCTCGCTTTTCCAGTATTTATGATCTGATTCGAAAAATGATGAAAAATGGAGAACACAGTTCCACGAGACAAAATGGTAAAACACTCGTTCATCTTTTATTTATTTAATTTACAAAATTAAGCTAAAAGTCGGAATAAATAAAAAAAAGCCTTCATTACCTTAAAAAATATAAATTATCGTTTATCGTAATTTTTTTTTCATACCTTCAATCATCGTTGCAACAAGAGAATTAAGTTTAAAAGAAACTGAATAAATTATTGAAATGGATCCAGGCAAATTGATGTGAATTACCTTACCTGCTTTTAAAGGTTATGTCCCCTGCACCAGGCAGACACTAGAACGCATGGTTTTTTTTTTTTTACCCACTACTGTCTTCCATGATCCACTCACCTCCTTCCAAGGCCTGTGCTGCGCCCTAGGTCGTGGTCTGTGTCAGGTCTCATCAGATTTACATTCGCACATACATGCAAAATATTGTAAAGCTTTCGATATAAATCTTTTTATTTTACACTAAACTGTTTTGAGATGGTTATCGGGGACTTGCACCTTTAGTCAGTTGTGCTGTATCTACACTAACAATTTAGTGTAAGTGTACTTGCGAACACGCGCATGGCGGAGACTGCGAGAGTGTAGTCAGCGGCTCGATTACAGCACTTCTCGTGCCTACTCCCCGATGCTGACGATTGTATATACATGCATATCTATATGTGTATCTCAAAGGTCAGTCAATAGATGCATATCTAAATGTATTTCAAAGGTCGGTCACAAGCAGGCCTGGCGAGAAGGTAACGTGGGGATAGCAGGGACACTGCTGTGCCCGGAGCCCGCGGTTGTTAAGGGTTTAGCTTTCAGCTTGTGAGTTTGGCTTTTTTTTTTTTTTTTTTACTATTGCCAAAGTATGAATACGAGTAGCAACAAGTATCAAAGCAGTACACTTTGAGATGTGCAGTGTGCTATGCCCAGGCCCGGCGAAAGGAGCTTGCGTTACGGGTTGACACAGTGGCTTAAGCACAGTCACCGAGACAGTGACAGTCGGGTGTCTTAGTTCGGGGTTCGAATCTCCAAGAAACCTCTCCCTGATGTGACACCTGTATATAGGGTTCTCCGTTTTCCGCCACCCCTTCACTCTATTTCTCTCTCTGTGATTGCTAGTATAAAGGTGCATTTGATGCCTTTCATGAAAAGATGTAACCGTGCGCCCTGTATGTAAGGAGCTTTGAACCTGGCTTTGAGTGAAAATAAAACCGCTGTATAAATATGTGCTGTGAAATGGTTAACTGGCGCTGGGGAAGCTAACTCTATTCTCTATCCTGTTGACGTCACTCTGCAAGGAGTTGGACTGCCGCTAGACACACAAAGAATATCCAGACAGTCTGGCATTTAGGGAACCGGGCTTACCTGTAATTAAGAATTCGTGGGTCAAGGGTGGCCTTCACGCTCGGGGTAAAAAGAGGTGAAGAACATGTGGGGGTCAAGGTGTGGGCCACTCTGTGAGCAGTGCCACGCTGGCACCGCAGGGAAGGTGGGTCAAGAAATGCTTATCTTTATTTTTCGTAAACTATATGTTTGTTGCATTCTAAATTCAAGAGGTTTAGTTTGAACCCAAAGACGCAGTGACAGGCCTCGCACTAACACTACAGCAACACTCTCAAGCCGATACGGTATCTTTTAAAGCCATTCGTATTGTCCCTCACAACGTTATACGTTCATCTGTCATCACAGGCAGGATGCATTTGACCTGGGTTCATTACTCCTGTGTACTGTGCGGACAACGGGCATAAATTCTCATGAAGTATGGTATAACACATTCAACAAAAATTTTGGTTGTGCGGGTGAACAAATTTAAGCTTAAAGTATTTTTTGGGGAGTGGGTGGGTAAGAGAGGGCTCTGATTTACAATGAAAGTTACTAAAAATTAATGACAGCAAATAGGTTGTTAAGAACATCGAAGTTTCGAGAACGACAAAAACGTCAACCGAATCTATGTCAGACGGCCCCTAATACTGAATTTGGAATCCACTCCACGTTCTCACATTTACGATTGACGAATAAAAATCCCTTGAAAAAAATTACGAGACTGATACTTCATTTTTGTTTTTGCTTGCAAGATTATACATTCGTGTGACACTGCTGTGAAATATGTAGCATGATTCCAGTGGAGCTTTTTCTTTTTTTGTAATGTCCTCATATTGATAATGAGTTTCTTGACAGTTTGGAAGAGGTGGACAATAGATTATCATTTAGTGTTTTCATTCTCTTTATGTGGTATTTAGGTTATGTCACTAAGTTGAATAATTTACCTCGCCTGACATATTTGTGCATTTATTATTCAGTGTGTACATTATTATTTCTAGTGTTTCTGTGCCACCAACCTGTTGTTTGCTGTATCCCATGTGACTATTTTGCATATTGAGTAAAATCTCTGATATCTTGTTTGTTACCAACCTGCATAACTTGTTTTCACAATATGTATCTTGCACAGGGGTACAATAGCAATGTCGTCTCTATTGCTTTAAATGACATTGCCTTGACTCCATGCACATAAGGTGCTGACCACAGTTCCAAAGACCCGAAGGTTTTACATACAATTATATACCCAGACCAGTGATTTTATGTGACCGTCACATAGAGATTTGCTGATTCTGGTCAAACGTTCGGAAGGGCCTTAATCTCTACCTGCAACTTCTTTTGGCTACACCAGCCCCACGCCGGAGAAAGCATAGCACACAACATTACCAGGTACAAATAAATTTTGAAAAGAAGGCCAAGATTAAGCCCAGAGTAGTTGTTTCATTATGAATGAATTTCGTCCATGTGGTTCAAATAGGCGCTGAAATTTTCACAGAGGGCCTTCTGAGCCAGTCTCCCTTTGGCACTCAGATGATGGCTGGTGTGACTGCCTAGCAGCGCCGAGTGGAACGTCGTTGACAATTCTATTTGATCATAACTGTTTTCTTTTGATGCACGTGCGTTCACGAGAGCGTGTACCAGTCGGTAGGTAAATAAGTCGATTAGAAGAAATGAACCTCAGAAACAGACTTTCCCGTTACACTTCCAAATACTTGGGGACACACTCACCTCACACGCGCGTACACACCGACACACAAACACCGACATATCCCCCCACCCCCCACGCACACTGCTGACGCATAAGGAGAAAAAGGGGCCAAGGTCAAGGAAGAAATATGAAAAGAAAAGGTGAATGAAGTCAGGGTGTAAAAAAAAAAGTTTTCTAATTCAGTAAGCTGTTATTTTACTCCTGTGCTCTTGTACTTGATCGGAGGTGTGTGTGTACGCGAGTTGTAGGACAGGGAGAAAGAGAAAAAGAGTGACAAACTGAAAAGAAAAGAGACAAAAGATTATGAAGCTCTCTTGTAAAATGCGACATAACGGAAAAGGACGAATCGCTCTGTTTACCAAACAATCCTTTCCGTCACAACACTCCTTCCCTCCCCAAAGCAAATAGCAATCCAGTTGTTGGAACTAGTAGGTTGCAAGATCCGCTCAAGAGAGTTCGATTCATTTTTCGGTGACTGCGCACATCATCATGAAACATTCACTGTGCAACAGTTACGACAATGAAAAACTGTCAGTTTGTCCGGACAGCACGAACATGTGAAGTCAATTATTCATGAAAGAGAATGTATACGTAGGCGTTTAGCTGCTGCCAGTATTGTTTTGTGAACACCGTGGAATGTATGATTACGGTGGAATGCAAGGGGCATGAAAAAAGAGGTAGACAGGTTTGTAGGTCAGGATGAGAAAACGCAGGTACGTGTATGCTGCGTACCACACACACACCAATGTCCACACATGCTCACAAATCGACAGTACTTATACTCACATACATACACGCGCGCGCACGCGCATACACAATATATTTGCACAGATGAGCATACATATATACACATACGCAGTATTTGATTCACATGAAGACAATATTGCAAAAGGAGTTAAAATTAGCAATACTGGGATAGTACTTACAGAGCCCACCACCACTTGGTGCAACTTACCTTGTAGTGGTGTGGTTGCTTGCGAGCCTCGTCAATCCACAGAGCGATGTCGGCAAGAGCCTTGTGCTTCTGGCAGGTCTAACCAAGCCGAACAGGTTTGTCAGGGTAGAGGCCAGACTAAAATGTTGCACCCTGGTCCTCCAGGTTGGGGGTTTTGCTTTGTAAAAAAAAAAGCTGTTACAGAAACCGCAACAGTACCCCATCAGGAGCGTGGTCAGGAAGATTCCTCTCTAGAAGAGCTTATGATGCATGCTGGTGAAAGCCTTCGGGAAGCCAGCTCGCCGACTCATCTTTTGACGACCAATGCAAAAACCAAAATAGGGATCTTGGAATATCAGAACCCTCTACGAAAGTTGCAAGTGAAATGAGAAAATACGACATCAGGGTTCTCTGGTTACGCAAAACCAGATGGAATGGATGTGGCCATTAAATACTGAAATCAGGAGAAACAATTATTTACTCTGGGCACAAACACCTGGGCGACGACCATATCCAGGGAGTAGCACTGCTGGTGTCAACCTGGAGGCAACAAAAGCGCCGATAGTCTGGGAACCATGTCAGCACATGTCAGCGACATCCAACGCTAAAGGAAAGATCACCATCATCAAATGCTATGCACCAACAAATGCAGCAAATGCAGAGTCTCTGCTTGTCCACGATTCAACAAATGATCTGAGGATCATTATGGGAGACCTAAGTGAGAAGAGATGCAGATGTTGCTTCAGACCACCAGCTCTTACTTCAATAGGTAAGACTGGGGTTCTGTGCAAAATTTAGGAGTCTTAGGCCCGCAGTCAATTTTTCGTAGGACAAATTTATTTAAGTTTCCTGCCCACTGATAGGAAGCGTCTGGGTCCTTTGCATATCCATTTATCTCTTCGGTACTACTACTACTAAACAAAATTTTAGAGCACTTTTCCAACTATCTATTTGCTCAAAGCACTGTCCAGAAATTATATACAGAAGTAAACTAAATCACCAATAACCATACAGTCATGTTCTCAAATAACAGACACCGCTCACTTCCACAACAGGTTGATGAGAATTTAAAGCTAGGCTAAGATCGTCGCCAGCGTTGCCGGATGCACGCTCGCTATCACTCACACAGCCGGCACCAACACACACCACCTGCTCACCCAAAGGCTGACACGAAGCACCTATAGAACCTTTGACGAACGTAGGCCACAACAAAGACGAAATGAACGGTTCTAATAAGAAGTTTAATCACATGTAGATACAAATGAAAAAATGATGGGAAAATTAAGGTGACCAGACGTTTCGGGGGCGAAAGCGGGACATGTGCCGATGATGGTGTCGTCACCGTCAAAAAACGCCGAAAAAAGTGATTTTTAAAGACAACCGGGACCATTTGATAGACTTGCCAGAAAGCCAGAAAGCGGGACATTGGGCGTCCCGCCCGATGAGCAGGCGGGACACGAGGTCAAAAGCGGGACTGTCCCGCCTAAAGCGGGACGTCTGGTCACCTTAGGAAAATACACATACGCGCGCGCGCGCACGCACACACAAGAAAACAGAACTACCTCAAGTAAGAGGTAGAGAGAGAAAGAGATGGTAGTAAGGGAGATAATAAAAAACACACCCGCACACACTACGGCACAGTACTGTCACAGTTCTTGCCCCTGAAGCCTTCAGGCGTAGAACACTGTGGACTCTGTTGGTCCACAGGCTGTGCTGCTTCGTTGACCACGCCACACGACGCAGTAGTAGGCGACGAAGACGACGGAGCGAAGAAACGAAGGGAGGAAGAAATGTAGAACAGTCGAGACTTGGTACACGCAGGGGCGGAAAGGGCACAGAAGAATGAGATTATGAAATTGAAAAAAAAAAAAAAAATGCAGCGACGTCAACACAAGAACAAGGACAAGGTCGACAAAATCACACGAAGATACAAAGAATATAAAAATATGCGAAGAATAAGACGAAGATGAAAACGAAAAGCCTGTGGAGAAAACAAAAGATTTCTCACTAGGTGGCTTCAACATTAGGAAAAAAATCTTCCCCATTATAGCTATGACAAAGTGCAGTCCTGCTGAGTTCTCCCTTCCAAAAATCAACCAACAAAAGGGTGCGCGGCGTATGTGCTACCCGGCAATATTTATTCTTCGTTGAGTACTGTTGTTGATTCTTTTATAGCTCACATGTTATTTGTTTGTTTTCCTGTCCCTCGTATGCTGTCCATGTCTCGTTCTTGTTCATTAGCACCAAGAGCATGCTCCTTAGGAGTGTGAGTATGCGCTTTACAAAGTTTGCATTTATTATTACCTCACCTTGCCGCACTAGTGTTAATACGGAAATGCTCCACGTTCTAGTAGATGTTTCTTCAGATAAGGGAGTAAACACCAACAGACAGTCGTTGTTAACACTTAATCACTGAGAGAATGCTTTTCACGACGGAAGTATCAGCTAGTATCAGCTCCCTGCATGTTCGTGACCAAAGCAAACTATCCATTGAAAGATTTCAACTGTAGTCTTTCCTTAAAAGTTCATGGGAACCACTAAGTGTACAAAACGGAAACACATAAAGAAGATGAACACAATATTAAATCGAATATGTCGATACCTGGATCAACAACGACCAGGATGAGAGCAGAAAACTGTGCTAGTGCTGGCTATCAAGTTTGTAAAGGAAGAACATCTACTGTAATGATCGTTAAAAAAAACCAAACCCTTCGAATACATTTCCGAGTTTTCAAACTAGTCATGAGTCATGTTCTACATATCCCATTTCCCCAGTTTCGCAATTCCTTAAAAGAACAAGAAAAACAAATTCGCTTTTATATAATTAGTGTTACCATCAGATGTCATGCCGAACCCGCGTCAGGTGTCATAATCGCACAGATCAAGAGATTTTCTCCCGACGCGTTGTTTGCGCTTGAGGGTTTTTTTTTTGGTGTTGCTAGGCTGCGATACTTAGCTTGACCAGGGCTTTTATAAATCACATCAGAGGGGATCATGCGCCTCATGGCAGCCACGCCGGGAGCGTGGACCACTCCTGTCGTAGGAGAGGTTTATTAGATTCTGACAGCGCTTTAACCTGATCGGCCGAAAATGGCGCTAGGAGCGAAAGAAAAAAGAATGATAACACACCTAATACTGCAGTTGGAGGAGGGGACGGGCGGAATAGTGGGAATTGCGAGAACTAACTGATCATAACGCGAGCAATAGTTGCGTAATGCTAATGTCACTTGCGGGAGCTACGCGGTGCACTTGCTATCATGCTGTGACTTTCACGCCCTGTTGAGAAAGGAGTCTGCAGGAAAAAATTAAATATACATGAAATGTATTGCAGGCGAATAGGTGCCATCTGTTTTTAGCGCACAGATACAATCAGAGACTGGCATAAAGCTACATTCATCTGAAAGTAAATGTCATTTTCAAGAGTCCACGAAACTATGGCATGTGGCGATACATGTAACATTTTTCACACAGTTTTTCCTCTCAAACTTTTTTAAATAATCGGCATTTCACAGAGTGATTTATCAATCAGTATATCCGAGGTGACAAATGAGTAGTCATTTAGAAGACCACGGAGAATAATTCACAGATTATGTGGTAAGCATTATATAACCCATGCATTTCACGATAACATGGATATGGGAGGAAAGTTATGAACGATGACTACTCGGTTAAAGGAAGGAAAACTTTAATCATGTTTTTCACAAGTTCACGGAAAATATTTTTCATTTAAAGGCTGCAAGTCCATTGGCAAACCCAGCATTTTCTGACCCCGATGTGCCGCCAGCGTTCAATGAGGCGTGTCATGCGGTTAGCGCGGACTGCGGCGGCATTTCCGTGCGCTTTAAAGCAAGTTTCATTTCCGCTGCCCGCTGGCATTCTGGTGCCAGCAACACAAAACCCTGGCGTTTGCCTTCAGAGCGGAACTGTGACGCCTATGGCGTTAGCGGTTCGCCCCCTGGTTTATTTCCGATCACTGGCTCCTTGTCCTATTTTTCTCTGCTGGTGCTTCTCGTGCCGTTGTTGTTTCCCTCTGCAATCTTCCAAGTTCGATCACCACTCTTCTGCAACTCTAGATCCCGTTATTAAAGGTGTAATTTTAGAAAATACATGTTTCAACACGTAACTGAAGAAAGTGTCTATAGGTTTCTACAGTACATTGCTACATTAAAAAAAAGTTATCTGCCTTTTCTCCAGAATCTATTTTACACCACATCGCTTCAGTCGAGAACAATTCTGGCGGAAATTCGGCCTCACGCCTCCCCCAACCCCGTATAAACACATGTAGATAATCAGATGTTTGGGCGCTACATATGAGCAATCAAACATTAGGGTTAGACATATGAACGCGTGTAGACAAACATTAGGGCGCTACAAATGAAGAGAAGGAAAAGGTAAAGGTCAGGGAGCTATGTAGCAAAGGAGCAGCTACGTTGGAGGTATAGACCGGAAGTATAACAACGATAAAAACAGACGCAGACTTTGAATGTTATGAGGTCATGATGATGATGATGACGACGACGACGACGACGACGACGAAGAGGAGGAGGAGGAGGAGGAGGAGGAAGATGATGGCAATAAAGATGTTTGTAATTCACGGCTTCCCAACATATGGCCAGTCTCTCCGTTCTTGACACAGGCTACGCTTATTTCCATACAGTTGATAGCGGAATAGTTCTCCTTTATACAAACTTTATGCAAATAGGACTGCCACCGATGTTTGTCTCCCCTGTAATAGGTATGAACATGTTTTTCTCTGTGGATTTTCAAAAAATCCAGTTCTCTTAAGATCTGCTACCGAGGTACCTCTCTTCGTTTTCAGTTTGTTCCTTCTTTTGAACATAATTTCATCTCCCCAGTGAGATAATTTGACCATTATAAGTGCGGGCTTTACATCATGGACAGTCTGTAATTAAAAAGAATGTCGCGCCACGTTTTCCCGCCTATGTGTACGAATAATTTCGCCCCTTCTGCCAGGTATTAAGTTGCAAGAGTTCAAGTGCTGGTTCACAGACAGTACACGCTTCATAAATGTCATGTTTATTTTTCAAAAATGTCGAAGAAACGCAAGCTGTCTCGCCGTGAATAGCTTTCAACACCTTTATTATATCTTAAAAAATAAAACATCCTCATGGCCATCGGCCAGAAAAAAACTTTAGTGATTTGTACCAATCTTACTACACCTTACCTTACACCTTACCATACCTTACTTACCAATCTTACACCACACTCTTTCCCTATTGACACACCTTTATCTTCACCACCAATCACTCATACTATCTCAGCCTACTAACTGAAACAGGAAGAATCTGTGAGAGGGAGAAAGAAAGAGAGCGCAATTCATTACAACTTTAGTACTATAAGAGCTTTTCTCCACCAAGGGTATTAAAAACTGAACAAAGTCCTTTTACAGCTCATAATAAACTTGCTGTGGACATTGCAAGAGAGAGAAAGAAATGTTATTGTCTCATGCACACGTAATGCGATTCAATCTGTAATGTGAAAAGCAAACATTGGCAATGAAACAAAATATTTCTTAAGTACACTTTTTTTCCAAATGCTAAATTTCCGGCTACAACGTAAAAGTCAACCATTTCCTGTATTCCGCTGCTTTGGAAATTGGAAGTCAGCATGAAAACTAAAGGGAAGCACGTAGCTGTCTGAGCTTGTGATTCTCTACCAGCCTGGCAGGTCAGTTCACCATGCCCATGCCAGTCTTCTCTTTATCCTGTCAAACTGGAAAAGTTCGGCCGTCGTTCATTCTGTTTCTCTGGCTCCAGTTTGGAATACTCTGTCTCTGGACAAGTTTGAGAAAGATAAAGACGAAGGGAATAAGCTTCTACAGGACAAAAACTATGTTAACACAGCATCAACGGGTGAAGGATTTCCGCGATAAAAATACTGGCAGGGGTCCAGTGCCCATATGTTCGTGACCAGGCCGACTCATCGGTTGTGGTTCATTTGGGGAGGAAGATGGATCTCAACAAATGTATAAGCTTATAGAAAAAAGCATTCATATTTCTTCTTTGCATCTTAATGTCACCTTCAGCCATGTGCATTCTCCGACTTTCATGCACGAAGACAACAATTTTACCAACAGCTAGATGAGGTAATAACGGTAAAAAGAAAAAAAGGAATATTCTTATGTTCGGTGACAGGAACACATAGGTTGGCACGTATTCTACCAGCAGTTGACAGGTGCGGTGAGTAAATTTGGTCCTGATGAAACCAATGAAAGGGGCCTAAGACTCCTAGTGTTCGCATAGAGATGTCGACTTAGCCAATATCCCACATCCCCACAAGAAATCAAGCACGGCCATTTATCAATGTCCATACGGGTTAGTCCACAACAAAATCGACTTCATTGACTTCAGCTTCATCCTGCTGCCAAGATGTTTGAAATCCAGCGAGAAAAAGGCCAAGATATGGATATACCAAGGCGCTGACATGACCATGACTTTGTCTTAACGATCCTGACATTAAAGCTGAGAGCGAGGAGTCCGTTGAACTACCCGAATTTTCTTTATTTCAAAGAAGCAGCCCAAAGAATGTACGCAGTCACTAGTCATACTCCTTTCCAAGAAAGGAAACAGTCTAATGAACCACTGAGGCTCAGTGATGCTGAAACTAACATAGAGCACCACGGCTGAAGAACTGATAGAAGAACAGGATGACTTCAGACAGGAGAACAGGTAAGCAGATCTTTAACTGTGGCATCCCGAGAGAGAGAGAGAGACATCTTCAGCATGGGTGGGCCATATATCACATCTTCATTTCATCGACTTTAAAAAGGCTTTTAGCAGTCTGTTATGAGGTGCTATGGCAGGTAATGCAGAAATTTAGCATTGAAGGGGGTCTCGTCCAAATCAACGAAACGCTGTATAGGAGGTCAACGAGCGCAGTTCTGTTGAATAGCCACACGAGAGTGAAGGTCCCTCCATCTGTTACCATGGAAATGTGGAATGTTGCTGTTAACTGATAGACCCACACCATTATGTCGTCGTCAAAGGCTCGTGTGTCTTTATCTCTGATACCGACAGAGTCCAGGCAGTCGTGGATAGTTTCACACACTTTTGTTTCCAGTGGATATATTCTGAAGCGTACAAACAGTAAACACATCAACAAGGCAAAGCAAGGTCATACCTAATAGGCAATTTAGTCTCATACCTAAAACTTTAGTCATCAAACATAGCTATGACCACATTTTCACAGTAGGCACTGCTGTATTAAAACGATGGACTGATCATTGTCAAGATCTGAACCACTTCCAGCCAAGAACCAAAGCTTACAACCTCCAAAACAAGCAGATTAGAATCCAAGATCCAAAACATTTTCCGAAAGATGTCAAGAGAGCAATATGCAGTCTAAAAAAAAAAATGAATGTGACAACCCCCAGATGAGCTTTTAGAACACGGCAGGAAAGAAACAACGAAAGCCGTTACTGCTCGGTGCCAGGGAATCTAGAAATGCAAAGAATGGCCCAAAGAATGGACGTTCTCACTAATCATACCCTTCCAAAGAAAGAAAACAGCCAGAGGTTGACAAAGGAAACACGAGGAGTAGACTGGTCGTTTGATCCAAGACCTGCTCACCACCGCCTAAACCATCCTGAGTTATGGACCTCGACAGCCGCTGCATCAATCGTATTGCTCCTCCTGACAACTATTACCGGCCGTCCAACAAAACCCTCCGTCCACTGGTACCAGTTAGTAAATAAAAGAATGAATTATTTATGGGAGTTAAAGTTTCATACACTTTGTCTATTTTGTTTGAAATTCGATTTTGTGGGCCATGATGTGTTGGCAGTGACTCAGAACTACAAGATGTCTCCGTATCTGTCGTTTCCCTAGTTTTGTGTATTATTGTCTAGAGTGCCATTTCAGCTGTGTGTATCGATACATTGAGCACTAGATAGCCTGAATAGCCTGAGATAGCTGTACTGTCGGGGGAGTCATAGAATGTGAGCGTAAGGGCCATGTTTATGTAGGTCGAGAGATGGTCTTTGCTGTGATACATTTAGGTCTAAGGTCTGCAATAACATTTTTTTGTGGTCTAGCTATGGTTACGAATATGTCCAAGGAAGTGTTTGTGAGGTGGTGGTTGGGAATAGTGTTGTCATTTTCGTTTCTGCTCCTTTCGTTCTTTCAATTTATAGGATGTGTTGTGAAAGAGTGAATGGTGGGGTTGGGCGACCAGTTCTGTGTCTGTGGGTTTGAGTGTGGATCTGCCTGACTGAGAGGTGTAGAAGAGGATTGTATTTAAGTAAGAGGCAACCCTTTTTGATAATCGGTCCTTTAGGTTTTTGTCTTGTCTCTGCAAGCGTCACAAGGGCTGGCGAAGATGAAGGCATTGCTAGCAATAATTTTAGAGCTCTAATTGAGGTTGGCTACTTGATTTGCTGTAAGGTTGACTAGGACTGGGGCTGCATACAAGATTTTAAATAATACATAAGCTTGATATTCAAGATTTTGGACTGGTGTCCTTATTCTTTCCAATGTCTGCTCTCAGTGTATTCATAAGTGTATATCTTTCGTAGAAACTTCAGTTATTATGTCTGCGTAAATAAGCAATTTATTTTTCAAGTATGTTGTTCCTAGGAATTCAATCTCTGCTTAGGATATTCTGTCTCTTTTGTTTGATTATACGAAGATTATTGTCTGTGTTATGGTTGAATAGAATTTTGAAGCCGTTATTAAAAACAGTGATTTTATTTCTCGAGGTCTTCCTGAATTTCATCGATTTCTATAATTATGGTCCTTTCAGGGCTACTTGTTTTAAGCACTTATACTTTACCTAGAGAAGGAAGTATCATTAGCAAACTGCTTAATTTTTGGAGTTTGACAATTTGGATAAATCAGCAATCATTGTGCTTAGTAGTAAGGGGTTAAGAATATTTCTATTGTCGAAGTTGTTCACTTCTTATATTCACAGATATTTTTCTGTCAAGAAGGATTTTTTAAAAGTTCATTATCTTGTTAATAGCGCCTGCTTTGTAGAGTGTTTGGTTATCAATACATCATATCCGAGCAATAAGTAGGCCTTATCTGTGTTCAAGAATACTCCACTAACGTTCACTGGTCTTTATTGTTACTATTTTTATTTGTAGGCTGCTTGTGATTTATTGCACTAGTTCTTTTGCAATCGTTAGCACCACAGAAACAGTTTACGCAGTTTTAAAATAATTATTTCAATTGTTTTGTAAATGTTTATTGTTTACATGCCATTTATTTTAAGTCAGTATTGTTCTTATGGCCCCACAATAAAATAAGGCTTGCCTTTGTATATTTCGTTTACCTATTTTCATTTATAGGCTCGAGTCGTCACATACTACAGTCACGACTGTGTGCTGTCTTGCGTGTGTGTGTGTGGATTTCATTCGCATGTGCGTTCGTGTGTGCATGATAGAGAAAGAGATGAGAGGAGAGAAAGAGGTAAACTTTATTTGAGCTTCAGATTTTTAAAATTAGTTTTTTGTGACACTCGTGCCATATGATTATTCCTCTCATTCGACCTGTCTCTTTTTGGAGGATTTCGCTATTCATCAAACGGCTTTGCAAAGTGCCGTGCTTGCGTCCCGCCAGTGATAAAGGGGGGAGGGAGTCCAAAGGCAAAGTTGCGTGCCATTTGTGGCAAAAATTCTCAATTATTAGTTCGCAACCTCAGAAATTAATCATGGCATTTTATAGCTGTCCCAAAACAACGCTGCCCCCTTTCTCAGGACTCACAAATTGCATGACGGCTTGACATTTCTGTTCCATCTTGCAGCGGTAAGCCCCTGGATACAATGTGAAGACGTAATATCCAAGCCGAGCGATAGTTACTGAGTAATGCGCCTGAAAGAGGAGAAGAAACGGAGGAAAAAAGCGAGGGTCGAAAATGAAGTTGCATTTGATCGCCATCCATGGTTAGAGGACCCGAGATTGCAGCTCTGCCGATTGGCTGGACCAAAGGGGATAATTTTCGTTCGGGGGAGATAATCTTGACATTGGCGTCTTGGGAAATGAGGCTGGCGAGCGAATTTGGGGACAGTTTTCCCTAGGGTGACCTCCCCGCCGGTTTTTGTCCGAACATCTTTCTGGGTGTTGAGTATATACAGAAATTTCAAGCGTGTAAATCTTTGCGCTTTGCCAAAGGAATTACTACCTGGCCCTACATTTTCGTTCAACGATTTGAATTATTTCTCCGATGCAGTTATAAATTTGCAAAAACTTATTAGTGGAAGGGGGAATGAAATGTTCAAGAAAAATTCTTCCTTTCTTTTTTTCCCCTCGTTTCCCCAGTAGCTTAGGTCTTTGGCTGAAGCAAAACTTTAAAAGTAAAACTTAGTATAAATACACTTTTGAAATTAAAACCTAATAAAGTTGATCCAAAAAATATATAAATCTCTTTCTACAATAATATAGTCTGAAGCGTGATAGATGTTTTGTGAGTGAACGAAAAGTAAGTTGATGTTCTTAAAATACGAAGGTAATAAGAATTATTGTGACAATATGATTAGCAGCTATCATGAAATAAAATATTTTCGCTGTTTAATGTCTTACAATTTTTCAAACATTCAGAAATAAGTGAATTCTTTTTGTTTTTGATTCGCCTCCGGTCTACGCTTTAAAAGATGCAATGAGAGAGAGACACACAGGACTACATAGGCAGGACTGCTAGCTAAGCTACTAGGTATCTTTCTTTCTATTCAAGCGTACACTCCACTGATGGGGAGCCCGAACTGTTGGACCGTTGCAGCTGTTTTCTTTCTTCGGTGGTCAGTCATCGTTTTATGCGTGTGAACATATTTATCTGTGCATGTTTTCACATTCTGTACAACTCAGTAGAGCGAAATACAATTTTATTCATTCCTAATTGTAATGCAAGCCTCAAACAGTAAATGTGGAGTAAGATACTGGAAGTAGATTGTCCGGTATGGTATTGCACAATACAGAATGGCATTACACATAATAGTACATTACATGGTATATAGCATGGTGTAGTATTGCATGTTATAGTATGGTATTGAATAGTATAGTACGGCTTACGTCAGAGATGATGTGAAGAGCATGTTCTTGGGGAGTCAGTAACAGACAATATATTGTAAGTATACTGTGTATCGATACTTCCATCCGCGTCGATTGAATTCCTATAACAACAAATGCATCTCTCTCTCTCTTAGTTAAACGTGTATTTATCCAATTACATAATACTATAAGGCAAAGTATGATAGGGACGACTATCATCTCGTACCTGATGGCATTCATAGAATATTCGTCCTAAACTGGACTCAAATGGACCGTTGGGCTGGCGCCGGTGACGTCAATAAGGGTAGCCTCACTCTCACACCAATTTCCCTTACTCTCCGGGCGTGCTTAGGTGCTTTCCATCAACTGCTCTCGAGTAACAGACTCTATCACACTGGAGGAAATTGTCTTAGATATTCAGTGAAAGAGCCTGTGTTTTCCGCCTCACTCCCCTCCGTCTAATTAAAACTTATCTAATTTAGATCTTTTCTTTACCCCACCTACTCCCACCTCTTTCTCTCCTGCGTCTTCATCCATTTCATTAGTGTCGTTTACCCTACTCATCATCACACTGAAACTAACGGAGGACGTGGCAACACGAGATTGTTGTGTGTTCAAAGCTGGGGACCCTAGGGTCAATGACCG
Source organism: Pomacea maculata (assembly GCA_004794325.1). Classification (NCBI taxonomy): domain Eukaryota; kingdom Metazoa; phylum Mollusca; class Gastropoda; order Architaenioglossa; family Ampullariidae; genus Pomacea; species Pomacea maculata. Next base: position 12,277 of record SRHC01000330.1, on the reverse strand, counting down.
AATAAGTAAAGCTGGGAGGAAGGGAGTGTAGAGGAGGGCGTACGGATGCGGATCAAAACCGAACGTTCCCAACTTTACTTCTGTCCACTTTGAATAGATAAATATGATTGTTAGAAGCTGCAGATAAATATTCATGATTGTTAGAAGCTGTGGATAAATACAGATGACTGTCTGAAGCTGGGGATAGATAGAGATGATGATCGTCAGAAGCTGAAGTGACCACCGACGACTTTCCATTTTTTTTTCCGACGAAAGTGGTGTCTAATAGCCCCGCCTAAATTTCATATATTCAGTAATTCTCAGTCAGCATCATCTTATGTTCATCGTAAAACTTTCAGGAAAGGCTTTGCAGAAAAGACTGAAACAATTACGACAGCTCGATTGAAGAAATATGTATGTGCGTATTTTCGTTAGCTCAAGCCCACACACATCACGATGACACCACACGAAGTTTACTATTGATACATATTACTAAAAGACAAGCATTGTATTTAACATGGCATTCTGAGAAGTTGTTTGGGCAGGACACAGCATGTTAGTGTGTTTGTCTAGCACGATTTCACCATACATCGTGGGGTCAGCAAGAACAGTCCCTCAGCCAGAAAGTCGAGCAAATCAGAGGTGTTTGTGATTGAAACAGCGGTAGACGGTCTGCAATCATTATGTAGCGCGCAGAGGCTGACAAGAGCTGATTCACAATTACAGAAGTCAATCACTGGAGCTAGGAGCCATTGATGGGGAGACACCAACTCCTCTCCCGTGAAGAGCCCGTCCGCCGACGCCAGGGGTTTACTTCGACAGATGTGCGGAGACAAGACTCCTGTGTCCCGTCAATCCCCTGTCAAGGAATCTGAGGAGCAATTAGACGAAGTGGGGATTGGGTAGGGGCCGGGGAGGTCATTGCTAGAGTCGGTGTACGTACTGCCGTGCATGTTCATAGTGTTTGTGTGTTTGTGTGTGTGCGCGTGCGTCATCAAGGTACTGCGTTGGGTTGACAGTGGCCTGCGTAAGAGCTACACCATGTGGAGGGGCAAGACAATTAGGGAAGAGTTCACCGCGAAAGACAACTTTTATTAGAGAGCCCATGGTGCAGTGAAGCTTTTTGAAACACGGCATGGGTATACACCTAAAAGATAGAAATGCAAAATTATTTAAAGGTGATAACTGTTTTCTTGAATGACGTCAATCGGCAACATGGCGGCCTCCTTGTACAGCCGGAGAGAAGTTTTACACGCCATTGTAAGTAAACGATTATTTTGTGACCCTAAATTTTAAGCGCAAATGATTCGGGTCAGTATCCAACATTTCAGTCTAACTTCCCATTTGAATGTCTTGAGGCGTTACAGTATGTACACATATATATATAAAACTTCGAGTATATTGATGCTGATATAAAAGATTAAATTGTATTGCTTAGGTAACAAAATATTGTTATAAGAAACTAAGATGGAGACTATAACCGGGATTTTATTATAACTTCCCTTAGGTAACATTTAATATAAAATTAAACATCATCATTGTGAGTAAAAATTTCGAAGCTTTTTGACGGCAGGCAATTCACACACATGCAGAGACACACACGCATCACCGCACCCGAGAGAGAGAGAGTGGGGAGAGAGGTGCAGTGTTTCTTGTAATGAAGACTTGTCATTAAATTACAGCAAGGTTAGTTAATTAATGAGCAGGACGAGCTGTTAGAGCAAGTTCCTATTTTTAGCTGAAGCAGGCACTGAGCACGTGCAATTTGTCAATATGGCATTACCAGTAGTACCTTTTTCAATTAACATTAACTACACCTTTGTTTAATACGCTATTACCTGTACTTGTTTTTGAAAGCGAGTTTCATTATTACGCAATCATTCAACAATAGAATATGAGAAAGAATGGTGATAATCGTCGAGGAGTAGTAATACCTTCCACAGGGTAGAAGAATGTGCAACACTTTGTTTCAGAATTTTGCAGGAAGAATTGAAACAAAGATTCCGTTTCTTACCCGTCCCCCGTTTTTTTTCGTTGTCCCAATATGTCCTTTGCTGCTGATACAGTGTCATACAGCATCAACCAACCAACATAATTTTCTTGCTCTTCGAGAAACACTGTTTCGCTCACTAACATGTTTCGTTGTGAGCTGCCAAATTCATAGTTATCGTTCTTTGTGACAGAAGTTATCTCACAGTCCCGGGCAATCTTGTGTTTCGTTGCTACTAGTGAATAAACAAAAGTTGAATCTGCTTGCGGTAATCCCGAGTCTATGGTCATGTAGATAACTTCTGTGGTTAAAAAGTGAAAAGATGGCTAAGCTTGTTTCTGGTGAACTATTTAATCGTAAGTACTGGCGTGTCATTCTGAAAAGTCAAACAATCTTATAAAATCTGGAAATTGCCATTGCATTATTTTGTTAAAAATAGAAATCTTAGCATTTGTGCCAAAACGTTGATTTAATTTCAGTCGCTTGAACTTGTAGGTCGCTGAAAGGATGTGTTCTTATCCTTTAAAGAAGGGTCGTTTGCTGGCCTTCCTCTCGAACTATACCACGGTTTGGGTAGGTGGCTCGGAAAGCAGACGCCCATCAGCTCCACGGCTCAAACCCTTCATTCTTCTCCTCTCTTCCTCTCCACTTTCTGTATTTAAACAGCGACAAGAATCACGCTCCCTCCCAGTCATCCTCCACTGCTCGACAGCTGCACTCATGACACACCCAACAATGAAAACCAAGGCGAGAGCTAAAGAAACTGTGTTTATTCCAACTTTTAACCATCGGTCACCCATATCACCTGCACAATGCCGTGCTCAGTTAAGCATAAAAAGATGTGATTGTCGAGAGAGAAGGAGCTTTGAGTCAACTGGTTTAACAAACTACTCCTGGTCATTGCTCTATGAGAGTGTGGCGAGCTAAAGCTACTCGTGGCGAGGCTAATCAACACAGTCTACAACACCTACTGTAGGGCGCTTCCGATGTGTTAGACTAACACACAGTGTTGGACACTACTAGCACTTTGTCATAGATGTCTCTGTATACTTGGTCAATACTTTGTCCCGGATGTTGCAAGCTCAGCTTAAAGAAATCTAAAAAGGTACTTAAATAACAGGTAAGAATTCGTATAAGTGTAGTTTTCGGGTTTTCATAAATATCTGATACTGTTACACAAAAAGAAAAAATATCAGGTGCAAATTCCGTGCCTGGCAGTAAAAGTGATTGTACGCTGCCCTCTGGCATTGCCAGACTGAGTGTAAGCTTTGTACATCCTAACCTGGAAGTGTGACAAAGCGATTCGTTAGTCTTTGCCCATGCGCAGCGTGGCTGGAGAAGCACAAGTAGAAAACATTTGGACCACCGAAACCAGATACGAGACGCGGACCAGAGAAACACTTGCTGTAACACGCAAAGCTTTGAGCCAGATAGATACCCGACATAGTATTAGTCGCAAAACGTAAACTACCCAGCATGCATTTCGTGTGGAGTCACGCCCATAAAGCGAGTCATAAATCACATCTGAGAATATTTGTAGAAATGTCACTCGCTCGTGCGTCCTACACTTCAGCCGTCAGTAAGTGCCACCACAAAATGTCTTTCAGACGTCCATGCAAGCGTCACCCCAAATAGTCCTTACATAAAGGTGAACATAGCTTTGTTGTAGTCACACACACGTACAGGAAATGTGCTCTTTGATTAACCCACACGCGTGCGATGTATCATATTCTCTGCCGTTTCCAGGAGAACTTTAAAGTGAATCCTTGTGGAGAAACTGAAACTCAAAGCAGTGCAAGTTTTCTTTGACCTTATGACCCGAAGGTACATGTTAGCAAAGCGCTTCTCTTAAAGGTTAAACAAATAAGAGTACAGTTATATCACAAATAACAGTACAGTTATATCACAATTCTATATTTTCGTACTTTAATTTTATAGCTAAATTTGTATTCAAGTGAAGAAGTTTTTTTCCTCTTTTTTTTTTACATCTACAAACGCATTATTTGCTTGATTGTAGAACTCTAAATGTAGGGAGATGGGTTCGGGTAAACGTGTCAGGAAGCACTTTTTGTATGCCAGGTCAGAGTTTGGTAAAATAAATTGAAGAAGTAAAATTAAGTGTTCATCTTCCACACGCAAAATTCCTTACAACAGTAATGTATCCATGTAAAGAACAACAACACAAGTCATTCTGCTGGAAAGGTTTTCCTTTGTAAAAGTTATTCAATAAACAACTTGTTAAAAGAAACAGCGGTGATAAAACTAACTTCCGCGAAGAGCCTTCAAATTTAAAAATATAATTTCAATAAAAAAATCTCTTGATTCAAGGAGACTACTTTCAACTACATATTCTCGTCAAGATATTTTTTTAAAACCTAAGAACGTTGGTTTCTCGTTTTCATACTTTTTGTTAGACATCTAGGCAAAACTCTAGTTAGGTGTCCTGCATAACTTCACATAACAAGTATGATTAGGATTTGACATTGTCTTGGAAATCTCGCCTCACGTCCTCGTTGAGTTTGTTTTTCTTCGACAACTTCATATTTTGGTTAAGCACCCACAGACTACGAATTCTGTGTGCTCTTTGAGCTCCATGCTTATGTACTCTTACTTTCCAATGCACAGCAATTTTTTTGCATGCCTGGTAAGCTCAACATACTTTCTACCTTCTGTAAATCTTCAACTCGTCTTTTTTATTTAAATCTTTTGGCTAAGATAAAAGGTCAGATGGGACTATTCTGTTTTGCTTATCGTCCTCTCATTTTCTACTGCGTATGGTCATGAGGAGGTGGAGAAATCCGGTTCTGGAGGTTCGGGTGGGTCAAAGTAGTTTGGGTGGAGAGCGGGTATGTTCCGTCTGTGCCCAGAATCTCGGCACCCAGCGCTCCTGTCGCTGTGGTGGCTGCTGGACGAGGTGCGCCGGCGTGAGCGATTTGACAACCTGGACTGGGATCGGCTGGGATCATCGAGGTCAAACCCGAGCTGGCCACCGACCGGCGACTCCTGGTCCCTCGCGTGACGCAGGGGCCTTATGGGAAGGGTTTGCGTGCTCCTGTCGCTATAGTAACCATCCAGCTGTCCCGGCAGCATGCTAAAGTCGTACATGCCGGTGTGGTGAGCTTGCGCAACGCCGCCGCAGTCGCACTCACAGAAATCTGCGAGAACGGCTGCTGGGGGCACGCACCTCGAGCAGTCATCTTGACCTCCCAGCAGAGACAAGTCGTGGTGATGGACGTAGGTGCCGCTGCTCCCTTCCGTGCCGCCATACGCCGCGCTGCGAGGGGACTCGACACCGTCCCCGATGGACTCGTAGATGTGGGAGCGGTCGCTGTTGGTCTGGCTGGCGCTGGAGGAGACGTAATCACCGTCCAGGCGTCGGTAGCTCAACACGCTTCGGCTGGGCGGGATGGGCAGCTCCCCCTGGCGGACCGGCCCCGCATTTGGCAACTGAGGCTCGGAGAGGCCGCCACCCGTCATCAGAGAGATCAAGGCTTCGTGGCTGCTGCGCCCACCCGCCGGGTGCACGTGTCTTTGCACATGTAGACATTGCTCGTGGTAGGGCGCTGGGTGGCTGCAGGCGCTGGTCAGGAGCCGGGTTTCCGGTCTGTCGCCGCGCAGCGTCGTCTGCCACAAAAGACAACCGGGAGATGAGAACTTTGTCACATCAAAACACACACAAAGCAACCCTTCCCCCTCCCTAGACACAGTAGCACAAACACCATACATTTTATAAATACAGCGCCCGTTCCTAAAGTCCATTCTTTTGAATTTCCTATTGTTTGAAATAATGTTCGACTCAACATTAATCGTGTAACGGCTGATTAAAGAGAACACACCGGACATATTAAGTGGCAGGAAGACATCGAGTAGTAAGGATAGAATCCCCTGCATATTGATAGACTGAACACTGAGAAAACAACAGTTCTAAATGACAAAGCTGGGTTGGTTTCTACCTTTCGGTTGCGAAGGAAAACGAGGTAACTGTGGCGATTTAACCATCGTATCGTCAAGCCGTTTTTAATGTTATCTCCCCTGAGCTGACACGAACTAAAGAAGAAACCAGCAATGCGGGTAGAATCGAGTGACACAGGAAAAAGACTTGGAAGTCAAGTTGTCACTTTTGGTCCATTATCTCTGGCTTCCTAGACTGGTTCTTGATGTACTCATTAAGAAGGATAACCCCCACCTCCATTAAATCGTTAGAGGAAGAACTTTTTTTTCTAGACTTTTCAGTTGCAGCATACGAGTGCTGCCCGACAGAACTGTAAACAATGAGCCTCATCAGTAATACTTTTCATGACGAACTCTGTGTAGAATCTCTTATGCACTCTCACTGGGTTATGAGAATACCTAGTGGTGGATTTGTTTACCAACATATGATGAACAGGAAGTAACTTTAATGACGATATGACTGTGTTATTCCTTCGCAACAGACTAGACTGCTTTACCATTTTTCTACGACCCGATAGTATGAATGAAAGGGACATTAGTATTGGTATGATTGCATTTGCTTGCAGTCTCGATGAGTAGACTAACACCCACCTACCGAATCACCTACCCATCCACAAACTCAATTACATACCTGATATTCAAATACCCACCACCAATCCACCTATTCACTTGCCCACCATCTCACCCACTACTTATCTGCTCACTCAACCGCTCTCACCTACTAGCTCATTCACCTCCACGTACACTTGCTCACTTACTTACCCACCTACTCTTTCTCATCCGCACTCACACGGATGTGACGAGTCATAAATGAACCGGTTCTTGCAAATAACTGTGAATACCCACCTGCTGAGTTTGTAGATCCCCAACCACACTATACAAACTACACAAAATAGTCCGGTAGATACAGCGGCTGAGCTCGTGGAAGTAAAACGGTTCCGTGAGAGACTTAATGGATGGTAGTCAACACTTTACGAAGTGAATGCGGTGTGAGACCACATCCATCAAACTTTCATTAAACTGAGAGCTATTTTGAGCAGTAAGTTACTTGGCACTGAATGACTTTTTTAGTTACCGCCTCAAGTTCACCTCCCACAGGCCAGATTCTGAGAGGAGATAAGCTGTCGAGTCGATCGCACTAATGTCTTCCATTCCGGTGAAGTCTTTTGAAATGAAGCCTTGCAGTAAAACCTGTTTTTGACTATAAGTTTCTGGCTTTCCGAACTTATTATTTATAAAGACATTCTTTCCACAGTTTTTACCACAGAATTCCCTTTATGTACCTTTATATTTCATGGAGGCTGGTGACGTGCTTCAGGAAGCTTTAAACACCACAGAAATAAAGCTGTTGTGGAGTTCTCAGACCACGGACAGGCAAGCTTACATGTGAACATCTGGAGAGCACTAGTCATACACTTACTTACCTCTAAAGGTCTTGTCATGACTGGAGCAGAAGCGTAGTGACAGCTTGTGTAGTATTTAGCATGATCCGGGTGGGCGTTCAGCGCTGACTGGTGAGTTGGACTGGAGTGTTTAGGTCGCGTTCTGTAAAAAGTCAGAGAGACCCTGGAATTAAGTTACATGCAATCCGCTGGCACCACACACATACTCAGGTGTTCATTAAAAACAAAGCGGTCAGATATGTAAAAAAACACGTTTATTGTATGTAAAAGGTTTGGTTAGGGAACACCCGGGAACATGCCCAGCGCACGCATGCGAGCAAGCGAACAAATGTAGTCTGATCGATGATTGTGGCCAACTGCAACTAAAGCAAACATCAAAGTTGTGGCGAGTGTTTGTAAGTCCATTTGCTCACGGTCAGCGCCGCCTGCTAATGAATGAGGGCAGAGAGAGAGGCCAGACAGGCCGTTGACGAGCGTCTAACCGTGTTGTTGCAGTCACGGCGCATTAAAGCATCGACTTTATGGCTACGTGCTGATGGAGTCATTTAGGATCACGTGATATGTCTTCCCCACGCATGCGCACTGTCTTAACAAGGGACCGGATAATTGGAGAGGAAAGTGCCTTCTATCAAAAGGCGATTTCGCGCATAAAGAGATCCTTTTGTTTTTCTTTCTTCTTTCAAAAGATACGAGCACTCTTTAAAAAACAAAAATAAACAACAACAACAACAACAACAACAACAACAAAAAAAACCCCCCAAAAAAACAAAACAAAACAAAATATGTTTAAACACGAAGATCTCTTTTTTCCTAGGCTTTTGGTACATAAAAAGTCCGTGTTGCGGTGGTGAATTTCGGGTTTCCTTTACAGAATGAGATGACATTAATTAGTACTAATAGTAACTGTTATGAATTCTTAACGTTAGAGGCCCTTGAGGGAGGTTCATCACAGTATACAATGTTCGGTTCAAGACCTCCGCACTTGAGTTAGTCAAGGGAGGAAACGCACTAATAAAAAAAGGTTAAAAAGTTTCCAAACCTTTAGGTCGTTGGGGGTGATGTGTCAGAACCCCCCAAACATTCTCTAGGCTAGCTTTTTGTGAGGCAGGAGTCTATCTCTTCTCTTTCCTCTACCTGCCTTCCCTTTCCCAGCCCCTTAAAAGCATGTTACCAGTCAACTGGGGTAACTTTGAACCTGCTAAGCTCACGACTTAAGCATCGGAGAGTACGAGAGAGAAATGGGTAAAAACGAGTAAAATAGATATGCTGATGAACAAGAGAGAGACAAAAAGAAAAGAAAAGGAGAGACAGGGAGAAAAAAAAGAGAGAAGAGGTGTACCAGAGTATTATCGTGTAAGATAACTGGCCAATTATCTTGCTAATGAGCTCGTCAGACGGTAAAAGAGCAACTTCAGTCGTCAGGATTTAGTGGTGAGTGTGCGGAATAACTGTACGCTGGAAGTTTTGCTGGACTTTAGATAACATTTCCCCATAATATTAATGACAAAACCCAGTCAAAATGGCGTGTTGTCCGAGAACAGCTTCAGAGTCAGGAGAAAAAGGGGTATAAGTGTCCTTCCTTCCCATCTCCCCCTCCCACCGCCACCGATGTGCATTCTGCATTAGCGTACCCGAGGCTGACTCTCGGTGATGGGTGAGAAGAGCAATGCCATTAGAGGGGAGATAACTGGTAACTAAATCACGTGCCTCCGAGACGGACTTGCTGCAGGAGAAGCAGGATTGTGGCGAGAGCTGATCGAACAGCACATCTCTCGGGAAAACACGCAGTAGCCCGTGTCTCAAAAAGAAAAAAAAAACCTCACATCGCTTTCGACATTGGTGGAAAGAAAGAAAACGTGCCTTTTATCGTGTGAACAACATTGCCTTTGTATCCTTTTATACCTTTCACATCGACCTTGACACTGGGTGGGTTGGGGACGGCGTGGTGCTTGTCCCTGACAATGAGGTTTGTGGGTCACGGGTTCAGGTCTAGCCTCCGGCAGGTCATTTTTCTGCCTGCTTTTTCACAGTGTTGGAGCAGCTCGCTCTGACACATCGTCTATTGCTAACTCAAAGTACAACACCAACATCTAACAAGCCATACTATCGGACTACAGCAAGAAGTCTCCTTTACTAACAACAGAGTCAGTTTCTAGAAGTTGGCTTAATCATTTACAAATTACAGCAACCTTTAAGTAAGTAAAGGAATAAAAAGGCATGCAACATTACTAGTAGGACGCACAAGCACTTTGTTTTTATTCCTTCCACCCCTTATCGTATGGTATTTTACAGTATCAGTACTATTCCACTGTCAAATAACTGTTCATGTAACAGAAAACTTAGATTTTTGTGTTTTTGTTTATTTCTTTAAACATTCAGTGTAACTATGTTACCATTGTGAAACCAAGAGAAAACAGTGTGGACTACGATTCCTACACGTACAGGAACACTCCGTAGAACATCCAACACAAGAAGTTGCACACATCATAAAAATGCTTAAACTGACATGAAAATAACATTTTTACATTTTAAGAAATGTAGATAACAAAGGAGTTTCTGTATAAAAGCAAAAGTAAACCATGTAAACTAAGTGAACAGTTTGCACGAGTGTTTTGATATGATTGTCTATCTCTGGGAAATGTACATTTAAAAAGCTTGATCAGACTGCTGTTATTAAGAGAACGAGAGAGAAGAAAAGTGAAAGGGCAATATATTACAGTACTCCGTTATTCCACTGCAAGAATACTTCAGAAATTGTAAAATCTCATGTGAGAGGTGAAACAAATATTACAATATACTCAGAAGATTGGGCTCGATTTGCAAAAAACCCCCTAAGTTATAAAGAGAAGATGTTTATATGGTAATCATTCTGCGAGAAAATTTTTTATTTTATTTTATTTTTATGCTTTATTTTATTTTAAAAACAGATTGTTTTATGTTTAACAACTGTCATAGCTCGACTAGACCACCTAACACCTAGGATTTGTTAGAATAATTCATATATGCAATACCTCTGTACATAAAGGTGATAAGATGACGGTTCAGATATTATTTCCTGAAACGAGGAGGATTACATCTACGACAAAAGTATGTACAATTAGATAAAAATGTCTTTGTAAATTAAATTTGTTTGTACAGTTTTTAAAAGTATTCTCCCAATTGTTCGAAAGTTGAGAGCTGTCGATAAGCTGAAGCCAAAAGACATTTCTAACTCACCATCTAACTTTCAAACCTTGATATACAGAGCTTACTTGTTAGCTTGAGAACCAGACTGAAATGTATGAGCACATACCGGAGATAACTACTGCCTCATTAATGTGATTTTAAAACATTACAACTAAACTCAAGGCCCTGTGACAGATTGTGTGTACTAAAACAAGGTAAGGTAACAAATAACTAAATAATCAAAGTTTGTGTTTGATGACTCACGAAGCCACCTTAGCTCTCTCTCTCTCTATGCAATCGCGCACTTGCACTGCAACCAACTAAAGTTGGTTAGAAAGTCCGCATGGAGCAAGTCCAAATGATGGAGCTGCTTTTGCCCTGACGAGTCATTACAAACCAAAACAGATACCACGCACCAGGCCGACAGTTCTCCAGGGACTAACTCGTCATATCTGCATAAAACAAGGCGTGTAACCATGGCGACTCAGTTTACACCAGGCGGGAAGAAAGGACCGTCCGCACTTCATGATGGGAAGAGTTTACGCGCATTTATCAGTTTGCCTTGCCTTTTCAAATTGTCACAGAGCAATCTGTGTGTGTTTGTGGTGTGAGAGAGAGAGATTGGCAACGAGCTAGCAGAATTAAAAAATAAATAAAATAAAAGCCACATGCAGAAACGGCGATTTGCGAGCGTGCCGAGTAAAAAGAAAGCTAATTTTCCCAGCTCCTCAGATTACATCCTGATTTTTTTTAAATAATAAAAATAATACATTTTTCGAAAAAAAGGGTTAGTCCCTTTACATTATGGTGGAAGGAGAAATTATCTCCGGGCCAACTCTGTGCTCATCTCTTCTCCCTCGTTTCCATATTTTCCTCCACCATTGTCGGTGCCCAGGGTTACCCATTGCACAGAGGTCAACGGGTATCGAGTCGACTAGTGTGCGCGCCTTCCGGTTCTCGCATCACTGCACTAACCACCAGATTATCCACTCCTCCCAACTGAAAACATCTTTTTTATGACAAGAAAGAAAAGAGTTTTTCCCTCTTATATCCATTAATCAAACGCTAACATAAAGCATTGGAACAAAATGGAGGATTGCAGCAGAAGGAACTACTAAGTAAAGTATTGATGAAAACTGTTTTTATATAGTGTTGCTGTTAGCAAAGAAGTGTGAAGTTTCAATATAGAGCTGCAATTAGTGAAATATTAAGTGTAAATTGTTCTAATAAAGTAATGCAGTTTTCAAAGTATTAAATGTAAACTGTTCTAATTTAGTGTTGCAGCTATAAATGATCAGTTTCAACACACGTTCACTACCGATGTCGGCAAATGTCAGTATACAGCAATATAATGCAAAGTCTTGAATCACAAAGCGTTTGAATATAAGTTATATCCAATGTTTAAAGTGTTGAGTATTGCAATATTAAGAACATTGACATCTTCAGTGTTATAAAGTGCTTTACATTGTGTTGTTTGCAATGTGTTGCGTTTTTTGCATGATTGTTTTAAGAAAGTGTATTCTCGCCTGCCTCTTTCTTATTTTTTTTTGGCAGGATTTTTGTTTTTTTTTTTTGTTTCTCTATAACGTAAATCTCAGGTATGATCTTTACCAAGCAGAATGCACACGCAACCGCTTCTGAGGCGCAATAGGAGCCCAGCATGATCTAGGCCAGTGCTATAAACATTGGTTTCGTATTAGATGTGAACCAAGATAAGAAACAACCAGTGCTGGGCTCCGGTGCATAGGCGGTCTTAACTCGAGTTAAGACCGCAGTTAAGCCAAGCACG